>OVAX01000961.1:0-52818 GCA_900406405.1 Lepidium africanum | reverse complement strand
TTTTTTTTTTTTTTTTTTTTTTGTCAATTTGAGATCTCATTAAAAGAAGAGAAGGAAACTTCAAAAACTAAAAAATAAATTGAAACACAAATTTATCCTCTAAAATTACGAGCGAGGAAATCAACTCTATGATTATGAACACGAGGAATGACATGAATCATGAAGTAAAGAAACAAGGATTTCAACCTCGAGAAGTCTTCTACATAAGAGGAGAAAGCAGCCTAGTCTTCCGGGTTAGACACCATCTTCAAAACATCAGAGCAATATATGGCAAGATTAACCTCCAATACACTGCATTGCCCATAAGACCACCTCGACTTCCGAATGTAACACTGATAAACTTCTCGGTATCGACCTTGCACCCTGACATACACCCTCCACTGAGTCTGGAAAGCAAAACCAACCAATACAGAAGCTCTATCTGATGCGCGCCAAGCTCCATCTACAAAACAACGATAACCAGTGAAACCCGGATTTGACACAATTGGACGGGCGATCTCACTCCAACATGGAGACGCATCTACAAAGGCACAATCAGAGCTTTGTTCAAATTTTTTGTTTACATGAAACCATTCTGCCGCATCCAATTCTGCTTGTCTTTGAATATCCCTAGGGTCCTTATCTGAATTTGAGTAAACCTTTGCATTTCTCGCCTTCCAAATATGCCATAAAATCCACAGAAACACCGTATTATCGGCTTGATCTGGTAGTCTCCAGAATAAAAAATCAATATTGGACCAAACTGAAGGACCCAGGAAAGAATTAATAGTTGAAGGTATACTCGATAAAGCCCAATTCTGAAGTGCTGGCAGACATTCGAATAAAACATGGTTTATCGATTCTCCATCCACCCCACATCGAACACATATATTATCACAATTTATCCCTCTACTTCGTAGCTTATCTTTAACCGCCACACAACTAGAGATCACTTACCAAATAAAATTTCTTAACTTTGCTGGACATTTCAACTTTCAAGTATGAGCTTGTAAAATCTCCAAATTTGGGCCTGTTGCACCCACGACAGATAAGGAATGTGTTTCCTCAATATTATAGCTTGATTTTACTGTATACTGTCCTGATTTTGAAAAATGCCATCCCCAGAAATCAGACCGTCGAGAGCGAGAAATATGAAGACCTAGAACCAATTTAACATCCTCAAGAACTAAGAATTGCCGCAAAGAATCTCACGCTAAAAACTCGTAATCAGATCAATAAACTGGTCAACCTTTAAATCTGGGAATAACCATGGATCAATCCCCTTTGCCGGTCTCGGAACAACATCAGGAATCCAAGGATCCCGCCATACTGAGGTAGATTGGCCATCACTAATTCTTCTAATAATTCCTTTACTTACCAATGACTGTGTTGAAACAATACTTCTCCAACCATAAGATGGCAAGTTAATACTAGCAATAGTTAGGATTATCATTTTTGAAATAACGACCCTTAAAAACTCTTGTAAAAAGTAAATTTGGAAAGTCCATCAACCTCCACAATGGTTTAGCAAGAAGAGCAGTATTAAATTCCTCAAGGACCCTGAAACCAAGGCCCCCAACACTCTTGGGTTTGCATAACTTCTTCCAATTCAGCCAATGAATCCCTTTCAAGGTTTCCGAGTTACTCCACCAAAAATTAGAAACTGCTGAATTTAATTTCAAAATAATTGCTTTCAGTATACAGAAGCGAGACATAACATAAGTTGGCAATGCCGTTAATACTGACTTAACTAAAACCTCTTTTCGACCTTTAGATAAGAATTTAGAAGTCCACCTATTAATTCGTTCCATTAGTTTTTCCTGAACAAAGGAGAAAACTTTAGTGTTAGCTCCTCCTAAACTTTCTGGTAATCCTAAGTATGTGCCCATACCACCCAGAGTATGAATACCTAGAGACCTATGAATGATACACTTATTTTCCTCCAACACTGAATGCCCAAATTGAATAGAGGACTTATTAAAGTTAATCTGTTGTCCAGAACATTTTTCATAATCACGCAAAACAAATTTAATTGCAAGAGCCTCCTCCTCAGTAGCCTTACAAAAAAAAGAGACTATCATCTGCAAAAAGCAGATGAGAAACTCTCGGACTCGCTCTAGCAATAGCGATACCAGTAATCTTATGATCAGACTCAGCTTTTCACAAAAGTAAGACCAACACCTCAGTACATAGAATAAATAAATAAGGAGATAAAATATCCCCTTGACGTAGACCTCTCTCAGGGACAACCATACCGTGAGGAGAACCATTAATTAGAACTGAATACTCGACGGTCTGGATACAATGCATTACACATTTAATCTAATGATCATCAAATCCAAACTTGGAAAGTAGTTTTTTTATAAATGACCACTCCACCCTGTCATAAGTCTTGCTCATATCTGTTTTAATAGCCATGAATTTCCCTTTGACAGCTTTGTTTGTTCTGAGAGCATGCAACATTTCTTGTGCTATTAAAATATTATCTGAAATCAGACGTCCATAAACAAAAGCCGATTGAGTTTCTGAAACCAATTTTGGGAGGATTCTTTTTAGTCTGAGACAAAGGACCTTTGAAATTATTACATTGAAAAATTAAATACTCGAGAGCATTAGCTGTTTAAATTATATTAATGCCAAGAATAAATAATTAACAATTATTATTTATTGATATTGATCTTTAACGTTTTTTTTTTCCGAAAAGAAAAATTTTATTAGCAATATTAGAAGATTACAGGTTTGCACTAGACAAATGTTACAGAATAATTAGCCTTAAATAAAAATTACACTGAATATTGGATAGCCATTTCATTGTAATTTTGAATTCTTTGTCCTCACTTGTGTGTTGAGTAGACTTGAAAAGTTAAAGCTTATGTGCTTCCTTCCCTCGTACAATAATTATTTTGGAGAAGAAGGAACTCATCAGACCTCGACCAAATCTGATTTTTGATTCTTGTGAAGGAAACTGAAACAGTCTCTTAATCGATTCATCATTCTCTTTTGGAAAAATGAGTGATAAAGGATGCGATTCAATTAAGACAAGAGTACAACAAGAACATACCATACAACCATTATTAAAACTAAACATGACTTTAATTTAATTGAAAAGAAGAGACCTAGTGATTAACTCCAATCATGGATTGATTGAGGAGAAAGCTATGCAATTTCAAATAAACTTTTAGGAGGACACCCTTATCATGAAGGGAGATAAATATGAGAACCCAGGGACAGTAGAGATTAACATCTTTGAGATAACCATCAGACATACATGGATGAGAGGGAGGAATGTGAAGAAAATAAGTGACCCAAACACCAGATCTAGTCCAAAACCACTGTCACGCATGGACAAGGAGAAGGAGAGATCGACGGGACCACCACATCACTATCAACCTGGCGGAGATGAACAACAGCGGTAGCAAGGCGTAGGAGACATTATCTCAGATCTGGACGCATTAGGAAGAGAGTTTCAGTGAGAAGATATCATACGCGAAACTACAGGCTGTGAGGACCACCGACCGTCGAAAAAGAGAGAAATGCGGTGGTAGTTTTTTTGGTAAATGAGAGAGAGAGAGAGAGAGAGAGAGAGAGAGAGAGAGAGAGAGGGAGAGAGAGATAGATAGATAGATAGAGAGAGAGAGAGAGGATTTTTAATGCTTTAACCCTTTTATTTTACCTAATTATTGAAAATTTACTTAAATACTGCATAGAATCCAAAACATGTACGCATGAGAGACGATTAGAAATGCGAAATTTTTCAAATAAGTTTTAAAAATTGGATACATGTTGGAAACATTTATATATCTATATATGTATGGTTATATATATCATAAATCATCAAACATAAGATCGTATCAACATAAACTTTTAAAACAATAAAATTTAATCTAATTAAATATTAGAAATAATTTAACTGAAAATATTATTGCTTAAATTTTAATGTTTTTAATTGAAGCGATCAAATTATTTAAGATGCTTCATGGATACTCAGAGACCACATGGAAGATTTTTTTTCATGCAAGAGATGCGAGATTACCTTCTCAAAACAAAATCAAAGCTAAATGGAAATGTTTGTTATGGGCGGCTAGAAGCATTCTAGATTTACGTTGCTCTTGCGTATGCTTCTGGATTGAGATCCCCAGGATAGTACATGCTATAACATCTCTGCTAGAGTGACCACAATACCAATCCTTCTTACAACAATGGTTTCCCCTTGCCAACCGTTTTGAGTTTTATGATACCCATGGATCTTCACCAAAAGCCAATCAAACAGCTCAACGAATTGTCGTTAGTGTAACAAGAAAAGATACACTCACCTCATATGTTGCCTCTGGTCCCCTGACATGGTTATCTTCCATACTTGCCTTGGATCGTAGATGTGTTAGACATGCCTAGACATGGTTTTTCTAGAATCAAAGTTCGTTTTGGACATTCTTTCTATAATTTTTTAGCATTACGTTTTTTGTAATGTCAGCTCTTTTATGAGCATTTTCTTACCATTTTATATGGTTATAATAAAATTCCAAAGTTAAAAGCAAAAAGCTGTATAAAAATTAGAAGTTATGAATAATTTCGAATTTCCAAATCGCGGAATCGTATGTTTTTACTAATGTAATGTATGTTACTAAGCACTTCATTTTTGGAATTTCGATTCTATTTTCAATTTCAAAGCTAGAAGGGCATCATCCCCTAAGACTTTATGCTAAGTTTTTTTTGTCCCACATCAAAGGCTTAATAGAAATAGAAAGAGGTTTGAAGGCCTCAACCTTTTACAAAGCAAGGGGAGATGATCTCCACAACTTGTGTAAGAAGAAACTTAAACAAATGCTAAATCTAGAACATAGAGACCACTCTATATTAGCTTATTAAAACAATATAAAATGAAATGCAACTAAAGGATTCAGACCAAAAGATAAGAGAATTAAAGAGGACCCTCCTTGGAGTCCAATGGAGCTTGGAATCCCTGAGGCTGCTGAGGAAATACTTTGTATTGGAATCCAGATATCACATCTGCTTTCGATTGTTCAACAATTATTAGTAGGCAGCCACAAGGACTTACTACAACTTCAATCTCTATGTCATCACTTGATTTTAAGTAGACTTCATAAATTAAAACGTATGTGCTTCATCCCAATCTTTCTTTTTGATGCTAAAGGTGAAGCATCAACCAATCGACCAAATCTGAATTTTAATTCTAGTGGCGGAAACTTAAAAGAAGTCGTTTAATCGACTTATCACTAAGGAAGTGATAACTAAAAGATGGATTAAAGCTATGAAAAAAAGAAGAGATCGACATGATGTGTAACTCCCATCACTCTGTCAGAGAGAGAGAGGAGAATATGCCCTTAAGGGTACGATGCAACAAGAGCGTCGAAGCTATGGCGGAGGAAGAGAGTAAGATCTGCTTCATCTCACCTCCCATATTGCTCGGCGAAGGTTCGCACAGCGGCATACATGGAGAGAAGACGACAATGAGATCTACAGCGCGTTGGTCAAGTACAAAGAAAAAAGTTAAAAGAGAAGAAAAGACACCAATGTGCTTCCTTTTCCGGTGGCGGTGAGACAAATCGCCCACCAAAAAAGAAGATCGGCAGCGTCAAAGAGTAAATCTGCAAAGGAGAAAAAGAAGCAGTCTTTTTTTTTCTTTCTTTTTTTTCCCTCTGTTTTTGCTTCGACTTTAACAATGAAGAATTAGATTTTGTGCTAAGTTAAACTTACTTCAATATAAAAAAGATCTAAAGATCGGACGGTCAGGATGTGTGGAGATGTATCCTTTATTTATATAAAATGCACACTCGAGATCCGTTAAACCTTGAAGAGAGATTTGGGGTCATTGAAAGATCTTTGGTTTCTCAAAGTGAATTTTAACTTTCGCTCCTCTTCCATGGCGGAAGGTGGGACTGACCCTCCAGCTCCACCATCGGAAAATGGCGGAGAATTTCTCTTATCACTTTTGCACAAAAGACCTTACCAGCAGAACAACAATCCTTTGACCAGACCATCGCCGTCACCAAATCCTCAACATCAGTCATTCGATCTCGATCCAGCCATTGCAGCTGTTGGTCCAACCGTCAATGCCTTTTCTCAGTCAAATTGGCCGTCTAATGGTCGTGATCATCTACCCGGTAATCATAATCCTCATTGGCCACTCGCTTTTTCGCCTTCTCCTCCTAATATTTTAGGGTTTTCTCAATTTCCGCTTAATCATTTTACTGCGAACCAACTTGATGGTAATCAAAGAGTATCAGCGCAAGATGCTTACAAATTAGGGTTTCATGGAACTGGAAATTCCGCAATTCATTCGATGGTTCAACAGCCGCCTCCACCGCAATCTGATAACCGGAAGCTTGTTTTTGGTTCTTTCTCGGGAGATGCTGCACAAAGCCTTAATGGGTTACTTAATGGGAACTTAAAGTATGATTCTAATCATAGTTCTACCAATCATCACGAACAGCTTATGAGGAATCCTCAATCTGTTTTCTCGAATTCCTCTAACGCGGAACCAAACTTCACTCATCATCGGAATCACGATCTCCATGAACGCAGAGGAGGTCAGAGCGAAAGAGGAAACTGGGGTCCTATAGGGAATAATGGCAGGGGTTTCACATCTACTCCTTCTATTCCTCCTCCTGGATTTTCGAGTAACCAACGAGGATGGGATAGGGATTTAGGAAGTAGAGATGATAGAGGGATTGGTAATTTCCAAAGAAATCCTGATAAAGCTATTGGACAGCATTCTAATATATGGGATACAAGTGTTAACTTAAGTGCTGAGGCTGATAGATTTAGGGGATTATCTATCCAGAACGAGAGCAAGTTAAATCTTAGTCAACATATTGAGCATCCTGGACCGCCTAGGGGTACAACTCACCATTCTGTATCACCAGCTGATGCTGCAGAATCCTTTTCGATCTTGAACAAGGAAGCTCGTGGTGGAGGGGAATATAAAGAGGAACTGGGGCAGTTCAGTAAAGGAAAGAGGGAAGGTAATGGGAAATGTGGCCCTGGAGATTACGAGATTGAGGATTTTGGCGAAACTATTGTAGAGTCTTTATTGCTTGATGATGAAACTGATGATAAGGACGCCAAAGATGGAAAAAAGAATAGCAAGACTTCACGTGAAAAGGTATGTTTCAGTTTGTGTGTAAGCTTTTGATATAGGATATAGAATCAACCGTTTAATATACTACTAGTGACTTACTGGAAACATTTAATGATGGTATTTAGCAGGAATCGAGAATGGACAATCGGGGTCAGTGGCTGCTTGGCCAACGGTTAAGGATGGTTAAAAGATATATGGCATGTCGAAATGACATCCACAGGCATGATGCTCCTTTCATTGCAGTGTTCAAGTCCCTGATTCCTGCAGAAGAGGAACTGATGAAACAGAGACAACTAATGGCACAGCTAGAGAATCTAGTTGCCAAAGAATGGCCTCATGCAAAGTTATATCTTTATGGGTCATGTGCTAACTCTTTTGGTTTTCCAAAGAGCGACATCGATGTTTGCCTTGCAATCGAAGATGATGATATCAACAAATCTGAGATGTTGTTAAAGCTAGCAGATATCTTGGAATCAGATAATTTCCAAAATGTGCAGGTAAAATATAGCTTTCACTTTTATTAAGTACCTGATATGCTTTTATGGCTATAAATCTATTGCCTATACATCTGAAACATGTTTCTGTGTAGGCACTAACACGAGCTAGGGTTCCAATAGTAAAACTCATGGATCCAGTTACTGGGATATCATGTGATATTTGCATCAACAATGTGTTGGCTGTTGTGAACACAAAGCTCCTGCGAGATTATGCGCAGATAGATGTGCGTGTAAGGCAGTTGGCTTTCATTGTGAAACATTGGGCAAAGTCGAGAAGGGTTAATGAAACTTATCAAGGAACACTTTCCAGCTACGCGTGAGTTCTCCTTATATGCACATAACAATCAAAAGACTCTTTTTCTTATGTATGGTACTTTTGCAGGTACGTTCTGATGTGCATCCATTTCTTGCAGCAGCGTAGACCGCCAATTCTTCCGTGCTTACAGGTGTGTATAAAAATATCTTCTTTGTAATTTGATGAATGTTCTTCTTTTATTAAGGATATTACTTGGTGCAGGAAATGGAGCCAACATACTCAGTTCGGGTAGATAATATCCGGTGTGAATACTTTGATAAAGTTGATAGACTCAGTAACTTCGGATCAAGTAACAGAGAGACCATAGCTGAACTAGTCTGGGGATTCTTCAACTACTGGGCTTATGCTCACGACTATGCGAATAATGTTGTATCAGTTCGCACCGGTTCCATACTTGGGTAAACTAAATACTTAATTCTACTCAATGTTATATCTATGAAGCAACAATGTCAGATGAAACATGAATGTGTGTGTGTGTTGCAGGAAGCGAGAGAAGGACTGGACGAGAAGGGTAGGGAACGATAGGCACTTGATATGCATAGAGGATCCTTTTGAGACGACCCATGATTTGGGCCGGGTCGTAGACAAGTTTAGTATTCGAGTATTGAGGGAAGAGTTCGAACGAGCTGCGAAGATTATGCATCAAGACCCTAACCCATGTGCCAGGCTTTTCGAGCCATATATTCCTGGTGATAATAATGGAGAAGGTGCTCACAACTAAACTATAAAAAGAGTGAAACGTATTCGTGTGGCTTGTATATATATTTATGGGCAGAAGAAGGATCACGTTATTCTTTTTTTTTGTTTTTTTCTTTGGTTTGATTTTGCAATCTTGCTTGTGACCCAATCCCAAAAAAAAAAAATGAAAAATGAAAAATCTTAATTTTGATTATCATATTTGACGCTAATGGGAGGATTACGATAATATATCTTGCAACAACGTCAAGTTTGCAAATGTTAATTAAGACCTATTATAGATAAGATGTTCTTTTTGGGCCTAAATTTTAACTGGCCGTAGTCATACTTATAATTCTGTATATTGGCCCTGTTTAATTTGATATACAACTTTCTTGGCATTCTTCTTTAATATATTGTATTCCAATAATTGAAAAACTGTTGAGATCTTCGTGTTCTCATTCTATGATATGTATTTTTATACAAGTTATATTTCTCCGAATATTGTAATAGACTGTAAGTATTAAGTGACATTACCGAATATATTTTACTAGAACTAAGAAAACGGATAACAGAAAGAAGTAGGCATATTCTACTAAACCACTTGGACATTAATGTGCAGACCAGATTCAATAATACATAACATGTCAAAACGAAGTTTGTAAAGGAAACAACCATGGATGTATTGTGCACGCACCTAAATCCCACTTAATGAACAGAAACCTCCTAGTAAATTGCCACATCCAGATAGTCTCCAATCTGCAAAACGATTGATTGATTAGTTGCAGGGCAAAAGATCTTGAATATTAATGTTATCATATCATCCACATGATGATCTTCTCTGTGTTTTAAATTACCTCAAACCCAAGGTCAGAAAGCGTTTTACTGTCGTCTGGTTGTTTCCGGTTTGGATAAGACATTGTCTGTCCAACCTTCATCAATTAACAAAAACAGCCACAGGATCAGTCTCTTCTTATGGGCTCATAAAGATCAAACTTGACCAAGAACAAGTATAGCAATAACAAATAAATCTAAAAGCACCCATTCAATCAAACTAATACACTGTGTAGTAACTAGCTAAAATATTGTGATAGGTCAAGTTCATATAATCATAAGCATGAGAAGATGAGTAGTCTATGCTTATATGATTTGAGCATGTTAAACTGTACGACTTTAGAGGGTAGAAAAACACAGAAACTCTAAAATGCATCAATGATCATATGTGGCAATGCTTATATCCTATCTGATCAAGATCGTGAAGAAAAGTAATCTTACCTCTCTCACAACAAAGCGACCATTTTTGTCCGGATAAACAAACGCAAAAGATAATCTAGCATTCCTTCTTCTAGCTGCTACAGAAACTTCTTTGACCTGTAATGGAAACGTGATTATTTTACTATCTGCTTACGAGAAACTCAAAACCCCAAAAGTGTGAATTTCAATAAAACAAAATAAGTTCTTTAGCTGGAATGTGTCCTAATTCAAACAATATATACATTGCTATGGTTGAGCTGAGAACATCCTTTGTGAAGATACATACCAAATCTGTTAATTCACGAAGATTTGCATCTTTCCATGTGTAAATTTGAACTTCATCCTTTGGTTCTTTGCCTCTTACAGCATAATCTTCCTTAGTATGATGACCACCAGTCTGCAAGAACTCCAATTAATCCTAATTTGCAGTATAATTCATAAACAAAATACCCAATAAAAGTTGGCTAACAATGACTGAAACAAACACCATCGAGCCATTGATCAAACTTGCAGTTATGTCATTACGGCATTCGTAAAATCAAAGTAACAAGATAGTGATCCCTATTCAGTTTACGAAAATGCATTTTTATGCAATCAATTCTCAATCATGAAGGAAAGCAAGCGAGTGATGAAGCGTACCTTGGTGAAAACACGAAGAAGCAGAGGACATGTCTAGAATCAAAACAAAAGAAAGAAAGAATCAGTGAGCGCAGGTAAAAAAACCCTAGAAGAAAGAGCCCTCATTAAGAAAAAAAACCCTAGAACTGTTGGAAAGATGATTCAACGAATCGCACAATTAAATAGAACACAAACCTTCTCACGATCAACAGGTTCGGGTTTAGAGCGAGGAGGTTGGTTAACGCCTCTAGGAGGTGGCGGTAATGGCCTTCCACCACCACTTTGTCTTCTCGCTGCTTCAGCCATCTCTCTCTTCCTCTCTCAGGAAATCACGACGACGAAGAAGGTTATGTCACTTAAGACTAATCGGGACGCATTTAGGCCCACTTTTTTACTCAAGGCCCAAAATTATTTACCCAAATGGGCCTTTTAGACCCGTTATTGGGCCTTTCTCATTTATAGATTCTTTCTTCGATGGGCCCAATCACAAACTTTACGAAGACTTAACTATTTCAAAGGTACAATTATTTCTGTCTCCTTCCTAAATTTCGACGTAGGCAATTTCAATATTTTAACTAAAAATAGAAATATATGGTTTTTTTTGGTAAAAATGGAAATTTTTTGTTTCTTTTGGTGAACAAAATAGAAATATATGTTGATTATTCTTTTCTTACTTTTTTGGTAAAAGGCATATATATTTTTTCTACTTTGTTTTTCCTTAATACCATCTGAAATAACTATTTTGAAACACACATATAAAAACATCAATTAACTTAAAGTATCACAATATTTAGCAATTATTTTCAATGCATATTCAATTATATATATGTTGCCAATTCTTTTTGTTTCATTCTAATTATAGTAAAAAAAACTAAAATGGTAAAAAATAAGAAAATGGGGCCATTAAATGTGTATTGAAATGTAAAGAGAGTAACATTCAGACGATAAGGTGCAAAATAAGACCCCACAGGTCACATGAAGCTGCAGTGGTAATTTCCAAATTAGTTTTTAAAATATGAATTTGAAATTGAAATTGAAAAAAAAATTACTAAAAAGTGAAAAGTATGAAATAATGAAGACTACTCGATCTTATTTGCTTCCCTTTCCGTATTTAGTATGCCCCTAACCACCACCACAATCTCTCTTTGTAATTTCAACAATTTAATTATTTATTTATTCTTTATAGAAAATAGCTGTAAATTGATAATTATTTGATGAGTTTATAAAAAGGAAATACTAAATAAATAGTATATAATAATGTCGAGCATGTTCTAAGATCAAACTAGTCCGAACATAAATGGTTTTATGTCATCAAACATGTACGATTTTTCTCTTTTTATTTTCTTAGATTGGACATAACGAGGATGGTTTGGTCAGTGTCCGTTCTAGTTTTTTTGTTTCATGTATACTCCAATATTAATATTGTTGTTTAAAAAAAAAGTATATTATTGTTTTGTATATCATTTTTATAGATGAAAATGCTTTTTTTACTGCTACAATAGACACTTAAAAGATGGACGAGATGTTTATGTTACAACTCATGGTAGATTAATATATGCAATTTTCTACATCACTACATGCATCATGAATTTATAGTAATACTTACTAATAGAAACACATAATATATATGAAATGATTCATTATTTTTAGTTATAAATATTATAACGGTGAAAAAGATACTATTTAACATTTGGAGAAGATGAGGTTTGATATATTATTTTTGTTTCTTCGTATAAGACCACAAGACATTGACACGTCAATTGGCAAATTAAAACAAAAGAGTGAGAGGGACATACATATGACTTAGTATACCAATGATTCATGCGATGAGTCCATAATTCTTTTCTTTGAGCTTCGAGTTATAAAGTTCTTTTGTTTCAAAACTTCGATATTTCTATAGCCAAAGTAATTTGACGTTTTTAATCGAAGTGACGAGTAAAATTATTGTTTTTATCAGTCTAGCTTATAACTTAATAACTTCTTACTATTTTTTAACTGGCTTGAGGGCTTGAACAATGTTGAACAATTTCTTCCCTTTCTTTGACCAATTAAGTTTTTCCAAAATGAGTAAAAACTAACCAGAACACGTAATTATTTTGTTCAATTTTAGGTTAAATTGACGTTTTAACCAAATATATTGTATGAAAATTAATCAATTATGTATGAAATAGATCAATGCTTAAACACACAACAGCAAACCTATGTTGTTTGTTTGTTCATTATACTAATATGGTAATAATATTTTTGTAAGATACAATTAGTAACCAGTTTTTCAAATGAATTACTTTGAATATGGGATATATAATGAGCTTCAAAGGTAAAGATAAAAGTAAGAATTTGAATAATTAAAAAAGAAATATATGGAAATCTCAAAATGGTCCGACTGCAACAAGGAGATTTCCATTCTTAGGTATCTAGCTATAACTACTATGACAGAGGTATCATTTTGTTCCATCAAATATTAATTTTTTTTTAACATTTTAAATATTTACATACTTTAGGACAGTCGAAAAAAACATGCTAACAATTAGTAAAGACAGATATTTATTTTTAATTATTCATCATATTAACCTAACCATAAGAATAGATATTTATAGAGTTTATATATATATATATGTATATAACACATTATAAATCGTGTACGATACTTTATATTCCTTGATCTAATACTTTATAAAGTAACCAATTCTTCTTCAGAAGAAGAAATTAGAGATCAAGTAAGGGAGAGAGAAAGATGGGTAGAGGAAGAGTTGAGATGAAGAGAATAGAGAACAAAATCAATCGACAAGTGACTTTCTCAAAAAGAAGAAATGGTTTATTGAAGAAAGCTTATGAGCTTTCTGTTCTTTGTGATGCAGAAGTGGCTCTCATCATCTTCTCAAGCCGTGGCAAGCTCTATGAGTTTGGTAGTGTTGGGTAATGATATCTTTACTCTTTCAGACAATTTTTTAAAGTTAGGTCTAATTAAATAAATGGGTTCTTCTATAACTAGTTATGTTGTACGATTCAAGAGTCCGATTGTTTTTGTCTTTTGGGTATTCTTAAAGATTCCATCTTTTACCCAATGGTTGTTAGGGTTCATCGTTAGATATCGTTTCTTTGGATCCTTCTAATTAATGGGTCGGTTCGTACGTTCTATTTTGTGGTTTTGATTAGATTCCTTTGATACTTTAACCTTAAAGATGTCAGAATGGAAATGAGACTAGCTAGGGTTTTGCTTTTTAGACTTCATAAGATTTTTAGAATCTTTATACAAATTGAATCTCTGATGATCTCTTGTTTAATGAATTTGTAGAATTCAAAGCACACTTGAAAGGTATCATCGTTGTTACAACTGTTCTTTGGGCAATAATAAACCTGAAGAGTCTACTCAGGCAAGTGGTGTACTTTTTTCTATCTATACAATAAATGTTTCTGATCATGATTCATTGATTATAAAACTATCACTTTTATTTTTTTACTATACATTTGCATTTCATTATATTGCAGAGTTGGTGTCAGGAGGTGACAAAACTTAAATCCAAATACGAATCTCTTGTTCGCACTAATAGGTGTTTTTTTTTTTGGATCCAAATTCGCACTAATAGATGTTATAAATAGTTTTTTAATCCCTTTATATCTCTTATTGTAATAGTTTCAATCCTCACATATAGTTGTTGCTTATCAAGGAATCTGCTTGGAGAAAATCTTGGAGAAATGAGTGTGAAGGAACTACAAGCGCTTGAGAGGCAACTTGAAGCCGCTCTTACTGCGACTCGACAACGCAAGGTCACATGATCTAAACTGCTCTTGTCTTGTTACATTTGTTTATTTGATAATATCACTATATCTAACAATTAATTTAATTGCAGACACAAGTCATGATGGAAGAAATGGAAGATCTTAGGAAAAAGGCAAGCTATATATTTTCATTACGTACAGAAAATTGATAAATATATAAACATATGATGTAATCTGCTTTTGAATTGGCAGGAGAGGCAACTTGGAGACATAAACAAACAACTCAAGATTAAGGTTTTGTATAAATTTAATTATATATGTATATTGTTATAACACACTAATGATTTGGTTAATAAAACTAATACTTGCACAGTTTGAGACTGAAGGCCATGCTTTTAAGACATTTCAAGACTTATGGGCAAATTCAGTCGGACCGGTGGATGGCAATCTAAACAATTCTGAATTTCCGGTTGAGTCTTCTCAGCCTAATTCAATGGATTGCAACACCCAACCTTTTTTACAAATAGGGTAAGAAATTTATCAATTTTCTTTTGCAAATTCATGAATCCTAGATTTCACCTGTTTTCAAATCACCGGTTTTTAGTATCACACCTAAACCAAAATGTCCGACCGATCGGTTAAAAAAACACTGGTTATAAGGCTTATTTGGTATGTGGATTAGGTTTCAACAACATTACTACGTGCAAGGTGAAGGCTCTTCTGTATTGAAGAACAATGTGGCAAGTGAGACCAATTTCGTCCAAGGTTGGGTTCTTTGACTCTTTGTTGACTGGACCACCAAACCGCCAAGCCAATTTTAGCTCTAAAACGCTTTATTTCAATTTAGATTTGTTTTTTTCTTTTCTTTTGATATATAAAACTTATTGTACTAGATTTTTGTCATATAATTATTAATTTCTACCTTCTGTGAATTTACTCGCATTTATGGGAATTCACAACTTTCAGCATTTATATATCACTATTAATTTATACCATACGTACTGTATATAATATATTAATATGTAGTAATATAATACTCCTATATAAGTTGAATTATGATGTTTTATAATTTAAATAAACAGATTTAATTTGTCATCTATACAAAACCTTCGACATTTCCTTAACTAGGCAACGTTGAAACCGATGGGTTCAGCTAAACGAATAAAGTAATGAACTTCCGAAACAACAGGGTATAATATTAATAAGTCTTTAACTAAAAATATAAACGAATCATAAAGTGCCACGTAGTATCCTTGTAATAAAGCACAATGATACAATGGAACCCACATTGATGTTACTTTATTTGACTTTTAAAAAGAGCTCCTCTTGTTTGGCAAAACTCACTCACTGATCTGTCTTTTCCATAAGTTTTGGTAGTATTTATTTGTTTTTTACCAAACTAAAATTCAAGTTTGTTTTGATTTAGTGTCTGTTTAATGGGCTGTTGTTGCCAAGTAAGCCCCTTTTAAGTGGACCCTTTTGGAATAAATATATGGGCCAATCTCTATATTAAAGGCGAATGCTATATCTTATCATGTACCCCATTATCTAAAGTCTAAACGATATTATCGAAATAATACTTCATTACAAAGAATTAATAATTAATAAATATATGGGCCCATATTTTTGCTGGGAACTTTCTTACCCTATGAACTACGATGTTGGTATATCTGTTTTAGGTTAATTGAATTGTATTTTACAGTTACTCTTTTTTGAGTTAGTTCTTTGGTAGCTTGCTTATGGAAAATATCGTTGATATAGGTAAATTCAAAGAAAAAGAGATTTTTCATTATAAAAAGATAAGCAGGCTTAGATGGTTTTGTTTTTCGTTCAATGATGCTGGTGTCCACATGGGAGCACAATGTTTATGACGGAGCTGATCCCCTCCACATGTGGAATTTGAGGCTCTTCTATAGATTATGACGTGCCTTCGTTCTTTTCGGTTACCGGAAATGGAGTTCTTAGTTGACTGCTCGGAATTGGTGCAGATAGGAGACGATCCATCAGGGTGGCCAGCATTCACACCATATTTAGAGGATTTCTTCATACTAAAGGAGGATTTTGAGACGGTCTCATTATTCTTGCTTCCACGCGTTTTGAACTACAAGGCTGACTCACTAGTTAGGAGGGCTCGTCGTTTAGCCAATTTCTAAGTTTTACTTTTCTCTTTTCTAGTTAAGTTGACAAAAAAAAAAAGAAAAAAAAAGTAGACTTTGTTTTTTTGAGTTATCATTTGAGATCTGAAGCTCGTATCCTATATATTGCTATATTGGTTGAGCAAGAAACTCCTTGATAGTTTTCGTAAAATTTGAAATATTGTTGCGAATAGTATTATATTGATAAACTATTTTTTCTTCTAGTTGTGGGACTGAGAGTGAATTCATTTTTCTCTTTGTAGTTTTATTGTAGATTTATGTTGGTGTAACATTTTCAATTTAATATAATTCAGTGAAAAAAAAAGTCAATTAGAAAATTGATGAATTAGGGATCTCTCGCTAGGTTTTCTCATTTTTGTAACTTTGTTAGTACGTACTTTCTACTAGTTGGATTTTGTTCTAGTCTTGACTTGATAGCTCTTGATTTTCGTTCAATCTGTTTTGGAACCTTAACTTATGTATCAGTATCCCCTTGCATCATAACTTTCGACCTAACCGTTAAATATATAACCATAATCAAGACTAGATTCCAGAGAGAGAAGTAGTAAAACATAGATAGATACACAACACAAACAGTTTGAGTTTTTGCAGAACATAAGAGAAAGTGGCCGAGAGAGAGTGAGAGAGATAGAGCTTAAGACAACAAGAGAAGCAGCTTTAGAGTTTTCTTACTTGTCCTTATACACTCACTAGACTGCTAAAATTTACTTAGTTTTTTTTTCCTTTTCTTTTTTGATTTGCTGAGTGGCTTACTTACTTGAAGAACAAGGTAACCCAATGAACAATTGCGTCTCTACTTCAGAACTTGGGCTACTCTCTTCATCACCTCTTCTATTGTCTTGATTCTTATTCGACCAAACTTCGGTTTCATGAGATCCCCACTACAATAATGATAATTATATTACACATAATAAGTAGGTGCAAAGAAGATAGAACTATACATAAACCTAAAAACGTCATGGTACTTGAAAACAACCAAAAACTAATAGTAAACCTTGTCCTAACCTATTATACACCAACAAGAAAGGAACCGAGTTTTTTTTTTTGTCAACAATTAGTTCGACAAGATCCAATTCATACCCAACCCCTAACACGTGGGCAAATGCAATTCCCCAAAATCGAACTTAGATAGGGAAAGTAATGCATAGATGGCACTCCTACTTGACCAAAAGTATATCACTGAACCCAAACTTTCTTAGTTGTCTTAACGAAATAAAAAGAAAAAAAAAGGGAATGTGTAACCCTAACTTGAGAACTATACACGAATATATTATACCTTTTCTGAGAGCCTCTCGTCTTCTGCAGCAAGAGCTTTCACCTACAAAAGTTTTTGATTCCAATTGTAACATCAAGCATAAGAGAATTATGTTAAGTTGGAATATAAAACCACTTGCATACATGTTCATAAATATACTCGAAAAAAGCTAATATACCTTTTGCTTGAGCTGCTCAATTTGTTCCTTAAACACTTGAGTCTATTAAAAGAGATGATTAAGTTAGAGTAATGAATGGTTTAATAACAATGTAAGGATATATACACACACATATACATACCTTTCTTGCTCGAATACATTTGACACTTTTCTCAAGCTGTTGCTCAATCTGCTGCAGTTCTTCGATTGAGCAAGTTCCAATGCCTTCTCCCAAGAGTTTACTGATGAATATAAATAGATAATTCAATCGATAATCAAACTGTAAATCAATGAGATTATAACAAGTAAAATACTGTGTTTGTATGTATATATTACAAACCGTTTAGAAGCTTCAAGGTGTTCAATTTTCTTCATCATGTTTGCTGCTTCATATTTCAAATCCTGTTAATTATATCACAAAATGTTATTGCATGTAAATACCCTAATATATATGTGACTTATTCAAACTATGACTTGATCAAACTGACATTGAGATACTTAAGATTTTATATGTATTGTGAACATTTTCATTAAATATTAGCAAGAGAATGATAAGCAAGATCATAAATATTGACCTGCATATTTTCTTCAGAAACCGGTTTGCTGTTGACTCGATCCTTAGTATGCCTCAGATAACGATCTATTGTTTCTTGCATACTGTCAAAAACATTAGAACATAAAAGTATTCATCAGAGATTACTGAATTATATTTTGGAAACATCTAACATTTCAGAGATAACTCAGAAAGTCTTGTACTATTTTTTGGGTTTTTTTCCCATGTTAGAAATCCAAAAATTGCCTGAAACATCTGATCAAAAGCTGGCTTTTTCTATTTACAGAAGTAATGACTCATCACAAGTACAATTGGTTTCCCTTCTACCTAACAATACTAGCTCGATCAATTACATTTTCAAAACAATCAAAATTTTTGGATTGTGGCTTGAGTTTTAATGTCAAATTCGGGAACAATATATGTACACCAATTACTTAGGATACTTAGTTGACATTCATAAAAAGTATCTAATGAATTATGAGTTCACTAAATTAGGAATGAACATGAAATGAATGATGAAACAACTTTGTAATCATCAAGTACATGTGTTTTGCTTAAAACAAAAACAAGACAAAGACCAGTTATTATCTCAAAGCATAAGAATACTAATTGAAACATTAAATTAGGACAAAATTCAATGAGTTAATGTTACGTACGTTTGTATGATCATGATCTCTAATAAAGATTTTAGAAGCTCAGAAATCTAACAAGTGTGAAATGGTTTTCAAAGAGTTCTTTCTTTGGCACATTTATTGATAACTTTTATCATAAAACTTCAGAAACTAGATGAGAAAGAGAGAGAGATCTCAGATGACTAATAATATAAGATGATGTGAAATCAATTGAAAAAAACAAATAATAAGATGTACTTGATACTACTTTAATAATAACCCTAATAATGTAGAAACCAAGAAACTCATTTAACACACTCTCAAAGCAAACGTCAAATTAACGATTTGATTCCACTAACAGCCAATAAATCTGTATATAAATCACGAGACAAATAAAAGATTAAAGAGATTACTTGGAGCTAGCGAATTCATAAAGTTTGCCTTTAGGAGAGAAGATGATCAAAGAAACTTCAGCATCACAAAGCACTGAGAGCTCAAAAGCTTTCTTCAATAAACCATTTCTTCGTTTAGAGAATGTTACTTGTCTGCTTGTTGCATTCTCTATTCGCTTCATTTGAGTTTTGCCTCTTACCATCTTTGTACTCTTTTGATTTCACTAATTCAGACACAAACAAAAACAAAAATATACTTTAAATTGCATAAAACGAGAGATCGATGGTGCAACTACTTCAATAACATATTAGTAATACACATAAAAGAACCCATTAAGACAAGAATCAAAGAGTGTTTTCTTTTGCGATCGAAATAAGACTTCTTTTTTTTGGTCCTGGGGTTTTGATTTTTTTTTTTTTTTGCCTTTTTTGGTTAGAAGAAAGTGATGAAGTCAACGAAAGATTGCAGATGGATTAAGTACCCAAAAAGCAAAACAATCTGAAGTAACTGATCTATAAGTTTGTGACATAGATTGCTTCAAAACTAATGGGTTAAATAAAACAAGGAGATTCAGCAGAAAAAAAACAAGAAAACCCAGAAACCAAAAGCGAAACCAAACCCATCTAAGCTTTTTAGATCCATCGGATTAATACAAAAGTAGAAAGAAAGATCATGAGATCTTACCGATGAACCCGTGATTAAAAAGGGTTAAATAAAAACCTAACCACAAAGCTGCTTGTGAGAAGGATGATTGTGTGTATGTATATAAGTGGAGATATATAAGAAACTATAAAAGCATTAATGGAGGACGAAAGATGATGAAACAAAATTGATTCTGTGTTTAAAGAAGAACCTTTTTATGGAAGTTGTAAAAGAAGTAGCTTTCCTCGTTTCATCTATTTGTGTGTAATAAAAGAAAAGAAACAACAGACAAAAACTCAATCACACTCTCTCTTCAAATGTCTCTCTGCTTTCTCCTTAAAAAAGATACTCCCTACTACTTTGTAATTATGGTAATGGTATTGGAATTTTAATTTGAGAAAGAATTATAATTATTTTAATGAAATAATAAAATGGAGACATATGTGTCGAAAATGTGATGGACGCTTGAAACCTCATCCTTTACTTATTTTGGAAAAAGTTTTAAGAAAAGACCGAAAATAGCATATTTTGATACATATGGAAATATTTACATACACATCTTTTTCCTTCATAAATATCCAGTTGGATGGAAATTGCTGTCAAATTATTTAATATTATTATTTTTAAAAGAAAATTCTTTTTGATTTAATTGTGGACACAAACTCTCTCTCGTACCTATATGCCCCACATATAATTCAGTAATTCAAAGCTATGCAATATCTAATTTAATGGGTGATGATATTGTATTATTTAAAGGGAGAATTGAAGAAATAACACAAAACACTAATTTAGTTGAGTATCTAGCATATGTATTTAGGTAATTAAGAGAATAGTACAAAACTCTAACTATTTGCAATTCTAACCCTTTAATAATTATGCTCAAAAAAAAAAAAAAGCTTATGTGGATGAAAAATTTTTGAGCAAATATAATTGCTACAGTACTGCTATGTTGCTAATTATACTATATGATATATAACTACTATATACTATATACTATAAAACATATAGTACATAACAATAAATAAATAATAATTCAGCTTATCGAACGTCTTGTCTAGCTAGTGGCACCAAAAAATAATCCATTTTTGGAAGATAAAATAGTTAATCGAAATCTAATCATCTTATCTATATTGGGAGGACCACGCAAACAATATATTTCCAAAATTAAATAAAATAAATAAGCATCTTCTCTAGTGACTTTGTATATATTTTGTAAAATAGTGACTTTGTATATTAACTAATATATACTTTAAACTTCACCGACACCTCTGAAAATATTTGTAGAAAATCATTCTTTTTCTGATAAAGAGATTTAGATATTTATTCTTGAGTTGATATTCTCTATCTTTATATAATTGTGTTTATATATTTATATAATAAGTTTATACTTTATACACATGTTTATATGAAGATTCATAAATATATTATTATTACTATTAAGGGGTTGATTAGTTATTGCTCTCTTTTGCTTTCGAAAGCAATAATATTGTTTGATCACTAAAATTCATTTAATCACTCTAATTATTTTCGACTCTTAATGTTTTAGAAAATTAATATTTATTTATAAAATTTTATTTAGTTGTGGAGAGATAGGAATTTAGAGTCCGAAGTTATAAGTTTTACAAAATTAAAATCTTACACCATACCATCAAAAAATCTATAACCTAAATTATATCACTAAAAACTCAAGAGTACATGTCGACTCATAAGCTAATTAAGAGAGAAAGACAAAACATAATAAAACATCCTCAAATTTTCTCTATTATATATTTATATCATATTGCCATGATTATATTTTTGATTAATTTATTATTATATTTAATTTATTCGCATTATTGTCGGTTAATAAGAGCCATTAATAGAATTTTGTTTAGGGTCAAAGAATAAGAATTAGAAACATGAGGGAAAAAAAAGAAAGTGGAGTACAAAATTAGAAATACATCTACATCGTCCGTACAGTCACGTACAGACGTTAGCCAATGATAATTCGAAAACGCATTTCTCACTTTTTTCTCACCTATCGAAAAATCCCAAAAACAAAATATCTATTTATTATTATTAATAAATCCAAAGATAAATCGTGCTCCACACTTTGGTCCTAATGGGGACCCTCCCCACTAAAATAATAAATATTAAATTCATCAATATAGCAACTTTGTTTGGTCCTACTTTACTTACCTCTTTTAACCTCTTTTCTTCCTCTTTTAGGTTAAAATCTATTTTTTGTTCCCTTATTTTTATTTTCCTTATATGTATATCTACTTCTTTAGCTTAGCTTATTATTTCTATATCTTTTCGACCAAAAATAAAAATAAATCGATATATAATTAATAAATATCATAATGTATAGCCTACTAACTTGTAATGGGATCCCATTTGTAATAGTTTGTCATTTTAATTAGGCTGTTATTCAAGTTTAACTATATATTAGAATCTTGTCTTATATAGATAGAATTTGCGATTTTTGAATAATATTTAAATATGATAATCATCCTTTCTTTCTTAAACTAGATTTTGAATGTAAATTAAGTTTACAATATGATATCAGAGGCTATAGTCAATTTTGATTGTAAACCATCCACGTATATGAGGTCTTACAAATTTGCGTTAGTGGATGTGTTAGAATTTTTGTATCCATTGAGTTTGTAATTTTTTTTATAAATAAATGAGTGGTAAACTGATTTTGAATATAGCTTATGGGTGTGAGTTAAACTAAACCAATACTAAATACAAATTTTGTTTTAAGAAAGTTATTAATAATTACCTAACTACCTTAGTCTCATGTTTCAACTAATGGCTCATATATCTGGAGTCTGATTTCATTTCATTATACGTGGAAATTAAAAAGTAGAGAGTTAATAGTTGATTCTAGATTATAAATCAATTTTTATTGATCTAGTGAGTGATCTATACCTTGACTAAAAAGTTTAACAGAATATAAATAATAACAATTGTGAGAAATTATTGTGAATTTTGAGCATGGTAATTAATAATGAATTTCAACATATAGCAAAATCATAAATGATGACTATATGTACTACTTATATATCATAAGAGAGTGTAACTATAGTTGAAGCTTTTTTAATCCACCAAACCAAAAACAATATTACGAAATAGACAGATAATTATTAGTTGCTCAACTTTCTGTAGGAGCGTGATTTGGGGGAAATTATATATGTCAAAAAGATTCACTTATATCTCTCTCTCTCTAGTAATTAGCTTCATTAATTAACGCTTTAAATAACTACTAATATAATTGTACTAATCTGGTTAGACAAGCATTACTAGATAAGAAACCCTTTAAAGAAAGGTATTAATAAAAAACAAAATGAATTTAGTGATAAAAAATAAAAATGTCGGATAAAGTGAGTTAACAAAATTAAGTTAATTGGATAGTTTAGAAGGAGAGATTTGATTTGGCCATTGGGGAAAGAGTTAGCAGTTCCGAGTTGAGATACCGCCACATGTCGGGCACATGGGTCCGGTTGGATTGAGATTCATCTTCTCTGTTCAGGGGACCACTGAGCGTGCTGTGCACCACCCTATGTTCTTTCATCCAACGGTCTTTATTTCATCTTCAGATTCTTCTTTGTTATTTTTTAATCCGTTGATTCTCTCTATAAACTATGCTTGCGTCAGCTTTTCCGCACCTGAGCCTTTTTAGTTTTATTCTTTTACATTTATTATTCACACCACGCAAAGAGTATAATTCATATAAATTAAGAGTTTGGATAAAATAATGAAAAATATTGATACAATCGAAATTTGGATAATACAATATGTAATGTAATGTAACCACAAAAAATGACAAAAAGGAATACAAACACAGTAAAGATTGCTCACAACTAGAGGAGCAAACACCATAGCGTTTTTTCTTTTTGTGGGCTTGAAAAACGGCCCGCAGTTATAGTCCAACACTCAAGAGGATGGATTCATGGATGATGAGATAGGGCTAAAACTTTTGCAGCCCATTTCTTTTTACTAGCTGTAAATAAATAAGAATACAAAACAAAGGTGTAATAATACCACAAACACAGATGTTGATCATTGCAACTATTGGCCAGTTTTTCATCTGTCTGTGTTATGTTGGAGCATAGTTAGGTGCAAAGGTAGCTATGAGAAGAGGGTTTCTTCTTAAGCAGGACATGAAGTCGTTCTTGCTGATTCTTTGATCTTTGTCGTCATCGAGCAAAATGTACATCCCTTGAATCTGAAACACACTTGAGTTAAGAGACTTGGATTTTGATTCTGATGGATTAATGAATCTATTTACACTTACCTCGTCCTTGTTCATGTTTGGAATTGTGTTTTTAAGAGTGTCTCCAAGCTGAGACAAAGATATGCAAGTGTAAGTCTTACTAATCCAAAGAGCAGATATGAGAATGAGGTGATAAAGACAAATGAATTTACTTCTTGAATTGTGAGATAGCCATCTCCATCTGCGTCGCAATGGGAAAAGGCCAGCTCGCATGTCTGCTGAAAACGCAGCTGTGTCGATACATGAGCCGAGGCATACAAGAACTGCATACCAATCAGAAGCAGTAAAAGCAAAATGTATTAGGGGTTATATACTAGGAACTTCTGCAAATATTTGTTTTGTTTTCCGTGAAGATTATTGAATGATATAAACCTCAAATTACCTGTTTAAAAGTGATTGATCCTGCCTTCTCCACATCAACGAACTCGAATATCTACAGCATTATGCTTGTTTTAAATACCTTTCTTAAGGAATAAACGAAGGATGATACGAGCACAACCATATTGACACACAAAGAAGGTAATATTTGTTTTTATATATTCATAACTAACCTTTTTAGAAAGGGTGCAAGGCTTCAGTCTAAGAGCCTGAAGAAAGTCATGTAGCCTAACACGTCCACTGTAATATTGATAAAATGCTTGAGGTTGTAAAAACATCTGATATTTTCAAGCATTGGAACGCCAATAGAGATGATATCACTTCTGTAGTTACTTAGAGGACAAAAGATATTACCTCGAGTCCGGATTCATGGAAACAAATGTATCCAAAAATCGCATTGCCTCTGAGCTGTTTACGTGGAATAGCTGGAAGGAACGAAGACAGAGCAACACAATCACCAGGGCGACAAAATATAGGGACATTCAATGAACATATATAGAGAACATTACCAAAATAATGAGGTTTGACATATCAATTCACAAGTTCATGTACTTTAGAAAACCATAATGAAAGATATTGGTATCCTCGATATAAACAAAAAAGAAACAAACTGGTGATGCCAGATGATAAACTTACCGACTCAACCTTCGCCATTTCAACCATGTAATTTGAGGGGTTCTCCTGCAACAAAGCATAAAGATGAAATAAGGGATCAGCTAGATGAACTGCTTCCTGACACTGGAAGTTATTCTCAAGCTTCCTTGGACAAAGAACAAATGATAAGAAAGAAATGGGAAGCTATTTAAGAGAGCAAAACAACCAGGAGCTGCACATACCAGCTTTAACTCAGATGCTCTGTTGAGTAGCATCAAGTCTGCAAAAGAATGGGATGTTTGGACGACATTCAAAGATGTTGCAATTGCATGACTTGTCTGTATTCATAAGTACACCATGAGGACTATTTTCCACCATAAAAGAAGCAATAAATACACCAAAATAATCTCCATTTATATTATCTCCACCAACACACCTTCTTAGAGAGTCGCACAGCATTCTGTTTTTGCTTTTCATTGGGATAGATGACTGGAAGATATTCAACCTGTTTAATTTCGGGAAAAGCTTAGCTAAATACGCGGGAGTCTAGAACCAGACAAACAGTCAACTAAGCTTACAAGATATTCACATTGCCTACCTCCATGAAATTGTGAAACTGGGTGAACATTCTAAACATGAGCATCAACAAAGAAATATTTCCCCTAAAAATGTCATTGAAATCAGTAAGGGGCTGCTGTCTATTTTCAGGAGAAGTGTAAAGTACGAAAACACAAGTCTCACCATGATTGATCAAAATGTACATGAGGATACCGGACCACTACAGGTTGAATTGGGAAACCAGGGATGAAAGCGCCAAGTTGGAAGGAGATAAGAACTTTGCCATTAGTTGTGGTTCCTTCAGGGAATAACAGCAAACGAGGAAATCTGTCGGAGGAGGCTTTTCTCTGTATTTACATCCTTGAAAGAACATTCCGTATCAAATACAAAAAATCATTTGATTCCTTTTCAACCACAAAACTTTTTACACATCATGAAAACAACGATGTTTGATACAATCTCTTCAATAGTTACTCAGATTGTTAAAAATATAATAGACATCAATCACATGCCACAGAAACTCTATACCTTTATTTCATGCACAGCGTTCTTCCTTGATGTCTGTGAGAATCTATTCACATAAATCACCTTCAAAAATTGAAAAAAATTGAGTCTAGAAGCTACACAACATCCTCTTAAACCTGTTAAATCAGCTAGAGAATAACTTAATAGAATTGTGCTATCTACCTACCTGCATTGCCCTGATGATAGTTCCAACAAACGGAAGTGAATCATGAGACTCTGATGCAACAATGGTTGGTGATAACTCATAGAAGTAGAAGATTGGTTCAATATAAGAAACATGGTTTGATACAACGATCGGAGCTAGCTCCCTACGAGCAGGTTTCCCTTTCCTTCGTATCCACTGATAACTGCAGGAGCAAGGAAACAGTGATTTGATTCAATTAAGAACCAATTTAAACAGTAACTTCAAATCTACGATTTCCATCCCACGACTTAAACACTAAGTACCCTTTGACTAGTAGAGCTAAACAGATTAGCACAATCACATAGTTTGAACGAATTGGCAAATTGAAGAAAGCAAAACTGACCCAAAAGAGAAGAGGATACATCTAGTACAGATCCGAGTAATCCACATAATTCTACATCTCCATCGAGGCATAGGATTCTCTTTATCTTTCCAACCAGCAAGAGCCAATTTAGTAGCCAAGTAACCAACAGCTAAACTAGCCCCAAAGAGAACAAGTCTAATCAAAGCAATTGGAAGACATATAACAATCTTAATAACTTCGTACAATCCGCTAACTCCAGGAGTATCATTCCGAAATGGATCCACCGTCGTCAAACCTAAAACCGGAGGGTCAGAATCACTAAGAAACCCAAAAGGATTACTCTGGTCAAATTCAAAACCACGTGAAAAACGAGGGTGTTGATTTTCAACAACAGTGGGAAGATCAAGTCCTGAATCGTCGTCTCCATCATCATCGATTGAGATAGAAACCTCTGGTTGATCGGATGTTTGATACTGGATCAGCGGAGACGCCAAATCAGGATCCGCCATTATCGATGTCTGTAAGAGAAGAGAGAGAACAGAGCGGGAGAGATTGATACACGCTTGTGGTGGAATGTCATTTGTTTCTTTCTAATATCCTTTTTCTTTCTGTTGAAATAATTAATTTTTCTTAAATGATGGATTAGTAAATTAATTATGGATTAACAAATAGAGATTTATAATTACAAAGAGGACACGCACCTCTATAAAAGTTTTGTCAATGGAAACAGGTAATTTATGTCAGGATTATGATTGCACATGCATTCAGTATGGACTTGTAATAATAACAAATCTCAATTGCAAATTGTGTATTTTTTAATTATTATTATTATTTTACTTTTCATATGAAAAAAATAGTTAGTATCAAGATATTTGAAAACTGTAAATCGTTATCACTCCTAATTGACATCTTAGTCGACATACCAAATATAATAAGCAAATGTCGAAATCATTGACTTGATATGTGTGTCAAAAGGTAATAACCAAAGCTTTTTGGTTGCTCTAATGGGCCTTATATATTTTGGACTTTAAATGTTATGTAAGATAAATAGGTCACTTTATTCTTTTGGGCTTAAATTCTTTTGATGTCATGCAAGCAAAAAACAATAAGCATTTATATATTTCATAAGCTAAGTTAAATAATAAGATTAAGAGGTCCACTAAAATGAAAGTGGAAAATGACATGTAGTCCAAGTGGACTCTTGTAGCCAAACTCTTTTGGATCTTTTTCACCATCCATCAAGTTGATTTAGGCAATCAATAGGTCTTTTATGTTTTCAATTCTTTTGTATTAATGATAAGAAATCAGGTGTTAAGGAACCACACATATTTATGAAAGTTATTTTAATGTAAAATATAAAGCTATCAATTTTGTGTTTTCTTACTATGGTAAAATGTGAATTCATCATTAGCAAATGGAATTGGTAAAAAAGTTTAAACGCCCACGAGTAAAACATACACTTCGACATTATTAATTTTTATTTACTTACATGGTAATTATTTAGTCTATATATTACTATATTAGAATGGATTCGTCTGTGCAATGTGATTTACACACACTTCAAAAAGAAATTGTACCAAATCTGTGCAATGTAACAAATGATGGATAATTCTATAAATACTTGTGAGATCGAATTCATGATTATGCAAATGAGAACATTAAGAGTTTGTAATTGTTTGGTTTTGAGAAATTTTCGAAGCAAGATATAAAAAACAATGATTTAATAAGCAAAATGTAATTTTAAGAACTTTACTTAGAAGATTAATCCGCTAAATAAAAATAATAATATTGTGTGTTTAATGATTTTACATTTTTACTTCTAACACATCATTATCATTTTCCATATAAAAGACCATGATTTGTATTTCTTCCATTTTTCCTGTTCTAAAATGTTTTGTTTATTTCATAGACAAATTAATCGTCGTATCATGTATCATATTAATAGTCTAAATCAACTGGACTCTAATTAATTCACAGAATTTAAAACTAAAACCAGGAGGAAAATTTAGACTTTTGTACATTCATTCACTATTCAGCATGGACTTGTTAATAACAAATCTCAATTGCAAATTGTGTATTTTTGATTATTATTATTAATATTTTTACTTGTCATAAATATAATAATTAGTATCTAAATATTCAAAAAGTGTCAATCTTTGTGCACTCCTAATTCACATCTTAGTAGACATACGTACCTATATGATAAGCAAACTTCGAAATCATTGACTTGAAATATCTGTCAAAAGATAATTCACAAAGCTTTTGGTTGTTCTAATGAGCCTTTAATATTGTGGATTTTAAATGTAATGTAAGATAAATGGGGCACTTTATTCTTTTGGGCTTAATTCTTTGATTTCAAGCCAGCAAACAACAATAAACATTTATAAATTTATAGGCTGAGTTCAATAATAAGATTAAGAAGTGCACTTAAAATTAAAGTAGAAGGAAATCCACGTTGATTTTTATAGCCAATAATTTCATACATGATCCAGACAAAGATCCATAATACTTTTGGATTACTGGATTACCGGTCGATTTAGATTGACTGCCGAGTCAATAAAATAAGTTTTTTATGTTTTTAACAAAAAATTTAAAACTAAAAATATAAAACAGTTTTATTATATTTAATAATAAAATTTATATATTATTATATTCAAATGAAATAAAACAGAAGAAAACATTGCATAGAAAATGATACAAACTAATTAAACATCACTATTTTCTTCATTCTTTCCGCATCAATATTTGTCAACTAAAAGTTACATATTCTAATTGATATATTTTTTCACAATAATTTTTCTGAAATTTTTTTAAATAAATATTTTAATCATAAAAACAAGCCTTATATTTAATTATAAACTTTTTATTAATCATCAAATCAATTCCTTTATTTGAACTAAGATATACATATAATTAAATTCTCAAAATTTTGATATATTTTAATTAAACCCGTATCTTGCCGGTCTGACCGATTTACCGTGTTCCAGACTAAACACAGCTTATACCCAACTTGGACCTTTTTCACTATTCATCAAACTTGGTTTATGCCTTCGGTAAGTCCTTTACACTGTCTTTAATTCTTTTATAATAAATATCTAAAATACATTAATAAGCAAAAGAAAGTATGGTTAATCGAAACACACATATTTATGAAAGTTATGTTAATGTAAAATACTAAATCGTCTTGTATGGCGTTGAAACGTGACAAGAAACAACGAAATAGAATCAACGGTTAGGAGAAGATGATAGAGTTGAATGGTTAAGATTAAAATGGGCAGAAGTAGGCCCCAAGCCAGGCTGTTCTTTTTAGCGTTAAACTGGTGGTGACCAACTCGTGTCCTTGAGTGGGAAGGAATTAGGTCCCACGAAACGACTCCGTATTAGTGGTACAATCAAGCTAATAGGACCCGCCAATGAAATCATACACGGACAAGACTTTTACTTAAATGATAGAAAGTATATGCTTTTTTTAACATTTCTGAAAAGTGGAATCATTTTAAAAGTAATGCTACGTCAATGTTACGAAACAAACATTAGAAAATAGTCATGGGTATATTACACAAACCCAAACTCCACTTAAACCAAAATATGTAGAACTGAACTGTATAGAATTCAACAAAATATTTAAATGAATTAGAGTTTTATGTATTAAAAAACATAATCCAAACTCGAACCAAAACTAAATCTACAACTGAATAAATATGTAGTATACTTTCATTAAATTTTGGTTTTTAAATTTTTTTCCTATTAACAGTTTAAAACTTTAATAAATTTTGCACTAATATATTTGAACGAAACACAATATATACTCGAACTGAATCACTGTTAAAAGTAAAATTACTCGAATAGATCTTAACTTAATGTAACTGAAAATTTAAAAACTTCAAAAAATCCAATCGAGTACCAATGATAAAATTTTTTTTTATCAATTTAATTTCAATTAATGATAAGATAAAACCAGAGTGCAAGAATATCATTAATAAAAGCAAAATTTCTAACTAAACCGCAAATGTTACGGAAAGTCTGCCTTACGGTTGAGGACGTGCAGAATCAAAGCTTTGGAACACGGCCAGAACTAGCTTTTCAACCTCGAATACCAATGATAAATAAGTAGAGTAGTTTTTCTTTTTTCAATTTACAGATATTAAATCATACATCAATGTCATAATTGTTGTTGGGTGGACCATGACTTAGTAGGGCTTCAATAAATCTTTTTGTTTTGGTTTATAAACCGAAAGAAAATAAAGACCCAAAAAAAGTCAAGACAAAGTGGTGAGACCCACCAAAACGAAACGTTTCGAAATTATGCTTAAGTGGGTCCGAACTTTAACCCCAACAAGCTCGGGACCACACAACCCAACGAGGCTGCCTCGGAAGCTATGCGTATGGTGGGAGCCGAGTGGCCCATCTTCCCACTGGCCAACCAAAGACCCTTCTCTCTCTCCGTCTCTGCTTTTTCGTTTAGTGTTGACCCACCAAAGATATGGACCCCACTATTGCCTAATCTCTAGGCCCACTTACCACGTGTGTGTCTTTACTCTCTTCCTCACGTGCCCACGTGCCTTTTCCGATAACTAAAACGCGGTCGTTTTTGTTTCTTTCCTTTAATGGTTCGATGACCTTGTTGTGTTGTTGCTGGTGGTCATGAATTGATGAAGCTCTTGCTTCTCGTAAATCTCTAAAGAGAAGTCTCTAAGCATGTGTGTTGTTGAAGACGATGAACCACTGTTTGTTATAACAGAGCTTGAGCTTGGAGCCATAACCGACGTTGTCCTCCCTGGTTTCGAATCTGAAGCACAAATCACACCGTTGTTATTATAACCTTGAAGAAACGGTGGTCTAGCCATCGATGAAGCTTGTTGTACGGCGGCGACGTAAGAAGACGGTGAAACACCAGCCGCAGCTGGGAAAGCTAACATCTGAGGCTGATTTAAAGGACCAGTGACGTTTGGAACTAAGAAGAAAGCTCCAACAGCTGGAATCACTGCGTTTGATGGAATCGCCCACAAAGGAATCATTCCTTGTGGTAGATTTTGTTGAACCATAGTGTTAACCGGAGTTTGCAGAGGTTGAATTGTTGTCGTCGGAATAATTGGAGCTAAACCGGAAGTAACCGAAACGGCGTCGTTTATATCAATATACTCACTGCTAGAAGGTCGTTTACGTCTCTTCTTAACCGGATTATCTCCCAAATCAGAATCAGCGTTTGTAGTCGTCGGGATTTTTAGGGTTCCGTTAACCGACATAGCGATGGCGGGAACTGTTCCTGTACCCGTGGCGGCGATAATCGCTGGCTCGGCGTTTTCTAACAACCACCGAATCGTTTCGCCGTCGGATTTATGACCTAATTCTCGAGTCAATTGAAAAATCCTAGCAGCACACGTGGCAGGCATCCGTATTCTTCTCCCTCTTCCTTCTACCTTCGTGTGACGGTCTTTAGTCGAAGCTCTCTTCAATGGCGGTCCTGTTGAAGAAGGCGGCGCTAAAGACATTGAAATCGACGGGGCTTGGTGTATCATCGTCTCGAACGACGTCGGTTCCGGTTTAGGCTCGACGTTCACTGTATGATTAACTTCATAAGTTTCGACGCTGTTATTGATAGTTAAATCAACGGTTCTTAGGGTTTGATCTTTTCCTTTAACTTCTTTTTGCTTCTGAATCGTCGCCATTAAAATATAACTTGAAAGAAAACAAACGGTGAAGATGACTGGAAAGGAATCGTTATTTAACGGCGTTACACGTCCAAAGAGATAGTAAATTATGACTCTCGTCTCTTTCTCTCTATTTATATAATACAGCAAAGAGAGAGAGTGAGAAAATGAGAATAACTCATGCGGGAAAAAATCAACGGCTGTAAATAAATTAGATGAGCTTTCGAAAGCCATCCCGATTTTGACACGTGTGTTGTTTCAATCTTTATGGGACCATCTCTACTCACTGGGCTCAAGTTAACTTTATTTATTATTTTCTTCTCATCAAAGTATTTTTTTTTCTGTTTGATAAAATATTTGGCCAATTAAATTTAAGCCGTCAAATTTAACTTTTCCAAATTATTTTGACAAAAAAAAACAAAAATTCCAATTAACAAAAAAAAAAAGGTTTAAAGTTGTGTAAAAGTTGGAAGGATTTAAAATTTAAAAGGATTTAAAATTTAAAAAGATTTATTTATAAGAAAAGCTGTAAGCCCATACTTGGGGCTGGACCCCATTAATGTAGGTCACAAGGTTGCGCCACCAAAAAAGCTATTTAGTGTCTAAAAGAATAATCCTCTTCTGGATTCCAAAATCCTATCTTTTACTTACTTACGAACTAAACTGGTCAGTCAATAAATTACTCATAAATATGTTCTTAGTCTCGATGTTAAATCCCAATATCAAACAGAACCAACACAAAACTAAACCAGAATTTCAGATCATATCAGTAAAAAACAGTAACTAGATCTAATTTGAGTTCACAATTACTATTTAAACCAGAAATGGGTTTGAAGCACAAGCTACATATGACCAGAAAAAGGGACCAAACATCAAAAAAAGAAAGGCTACCAAACAAAAACGAGTGAAAGTGGGCCCATAATGGACCCTACTCTCTCCAAGTGCTGGTCACACCACATATTGTTGAGGGCTAGGCCCAACTATTTGGACCCCACCACTCTCTTAGCGATGACGTGGCTTCTTGAGATTAATAAACGATCGATCGCATCGGATATGATCGGATATAACCCGACTCGATAAGCGAAACACAAATTGAGCTGGTATTATTATTTTAGGCTTTTACCCTGGTGGATTCCAGAGTTGCTCGTAGATACGACGATGATTTGCCACCAAGATTCGATTCCTATTTGCTGCATTATAATAATAATAACTTAAAAATAAATTTTATTGATAGATTTTAGGTTATGTCAATAAAAACAAAAAAAAACCTAGTGGTTCCATAACAGATTCGGGTCCACCACCAAAGGATATATTTGTGATTTTGGTTTCGACCAATTTTTGCCTACTTTTTACAGCATGTCATTACGTCAGCATAAATAATTTAGGCAATGTTATAATTCTGAGATTTTAGAATTCCTTTAATTTATTTTTATCAAATTATCCTGCAATTTCATGAAGTAAACAAGAATATGACTTGACCATTGCAGTTTCTCCTCTCTCGGCAGATTGATGTTGGTTTTATTGTATAGATCGTTAAGAGACTCGAGAGCTCATCGTTAGATACATGTGTCTGTAATAATGTCCTAACGGACATAAAACACAATTTCTTATAAAACCTGAAACATTACGTAGCAACCTGTTGGAGTTCTTGGACATCTATTAACCTCACGATCCTGATATGTAAGTGTACCGTGACTGAGCTCCTATCAAAAGCTCTACTATTTTCTCTGCAGTTTCCACGAGAAAGAATGTCAGAAAAAACACAAGAAACCAGTGATCGTTTGAACCAAATGAAATTCTGAAGTAAACCTGTGAGAAAACCGATCAATGGAACTGGTTCCAACGTCTTTTGAGAGTTTTCTAACTTTTGCCTGCAATCACGAGACAACCACGTTAGTTTATGGCTAACTCTTAAAAATCTAGGGAAGCTGAAATCTGATTACCAACAAAGCTATATGGGTATGCATATTTCTAAACGGATATTAACTTTCTTTAAATTTCTAAATTTCTCAAACCAAAAACGGAACGGAATATTGGATTAGAGGCCTCTAGCTACAGATATGCGACTAGGAACACTTACTTTGTGTACTTGGTGAAGAATGGATCTCTCATGAGGTACAATGCCCAGAGCAGCTTCCGTCTCTTAAGCTGAATTGAAAAGAAGATTTGTTAGTCAAAGTGTTTCAATATTAATGTAATTAAGATCCAAAACATCTCTAACCTCATCTTTTTCAGGTCCCGAGAAATGGATTTGCTTGCTCTTCTCTCCCCACCACTTCGAATTTGCAAGAATGCCCATTCCCACTGCGTCCACCGAAAGTGATATAGCCCATGGAATCCACGAACGGATTCCATATCTTCTGATGAAAAGCACATATATGAGAGGTCTCGTAATAAAAAGAACCTCGCCCATTACAAATAACGCTCCACTAACACCCTTCTCAGATAATAGCTCGGAGAGCGTTTTTTGCTTCTCCTTGATCATTGCAGGCTCTATAACTGGCTGCGGCTGTTGAATTCTTTGTGACCAACCCGAGTAATGTGATGATATCATTGTTGTTCTTGTTCTAGCATTTTGACCAAATGAACTTAAAGCTGACATTGCCCGTTCTTCCAAGTTCCATGGATTATTATGATTTTGGTTTCCAAAACTGTACGGTACATTATTCCTATCCGGAATAACAGCTCCATTTTGCAACTTCGTTTCGTTAGAATCTTTCTCATCATTAGGTGTTTCCCCTCCATGAAGAAGCATCTTATACCCGCTACTCCGAAACAAGGCTAACCTAATGAGAGACCTGCAAATTCACATTTCCGGATATCAAAATGCTGACTAAGTATGTTGTGCATAACCAATTGTTCAGTAGAAAGCAAGCTTACTTCATAGCTTCAGTGACAATAATGAAGTTCCATTTTTTGTCTCCATAAAAGTGTTCAGCAGCCACTTCCACAACAGTTTCCAAATCCTTTAAGATGGCAATGAGTAGCGGATACGAAAGGGATGAATCAGTCCCGGAAGATCCAACATGACCACGAGGTGTTGGAGCATGTTCAATTATGTGTTCATTTATAGTTGTGAAAATGCCCAAAAAAGCCGTTACTACAAAGAAAGACAAACAAATTTTCATTACATTTACGGGATCAAAAGAATAAGCGATATACACAAAAGAAAGCAAAGGCTCTGATGAATTTTCAACGACTTGGAACACTACTAGAGTCAAAACATGCGAGGTACAAGTTAAGGATGTGATACAAGAACCAATACAACGAGTACAGGACAGTGTTCCAATCCCAACAAGTGACTTTAGGAGCTAATAAACAGAGATTAAAAAGAAAGTTATTCTGAGATTGGAGACTCTAATGGATTTTCAAAGACTTGGAACACAAAAATCAAAACATGTGGGGTACAAGTTAAGGATATGATTCTAAAACCGACACAACGAGTTTAAGACAGTGTTCCTCCAAACCTAAATAGTGACTTTAGGAGCTAAACAGAGATTAACAGAAAATTATTCTAAGATTGAAAGCAGTAAAATGTTACCAAAGTATCACAAAACCTGCTTCTGGTCCAATCTCTGAAGCAGAAAACTTCTCAGGAAGCAGCCATGTCAATCCCTGTAACAAAAATAAGCATACTCAATATATACCGAGATCAGAAGCTTAATTTGATCCTTAATAAATTCCAAAACAACTACAAAACCTCTCATCCAACAAACCAGATGATGGAACTTCGAAAACAAACCCTAATCTCCATCGAATCAAAACATAAAACTGGGAAAAAATTACAACGATTAAGGAGAAGAGTAATGAATCTTACGTTGGCAAGGGATCCTAAGGAATGTACATACTCTCTATTTTTATAAACCCAGTGCTTATAAGCTTCCATGAGGCTTCAGGAAGAGAAACGAAACAGAATTTCTAATTTACAGAAGAAACTGGAAAGAAGAAAATTCCATTCACGTTAAATCTCTGATTTCCTACTCTTCTTATTTTCTTGGTTCCAATTTTGCCGGTCGCTTGAGGATTTTATGTAACCACAATCTAACTTTTTAGTGAAAACTAGGACTCAATCTTGTCCGTCGATATTTTGCAGTCCGTATAATCGACGGTTACGATGCGGTGAGTCATTTATATTTTATTAGGTTCATACATCGGGAAACGTTATAGGCCTTATCTGATTATATTTAAGGCCCAATAAAGAGCCCAATATGTCTAAAAGTGAAACGACGTCGTTATGAAGAGCAAAACGCAACAAAGAGCAATGGAGGAGCATCAGAAATCAGAATATTGGACTGATTGAAAGACGAAAATCTCTAGGGTTTATCTTTGATTCCTGCAAACGTCAACGAGGATGCAATTAACTCTTGAATTCGGGTGAGATTATCTCTTTCTCTGTGAACTTTTTATAAGTAGGAAAGCTCATGAAATTCTGAGTGTTCGTAATTGGCAGTTTACTGTTTGTAGCAATCTTTTGCTTCACTTTAGGTTCAGTTTTTGTTTGCTGATTGATCTTAGAAATGTAAAACGTTGATTTGATCTGTAGGGGAGGATTAGAGCTGCTCTGTGATTCTGAAAAGATTCATAAAGTAAACGTCGATTTGCCTAATGGAGCAGATGATGTAAGCTTGAGTTCTTATATTTTGATTCATACATAATGATTATATATTGAAGACTCATTCTTCACTTTCAAATTCCTGGATTAGTTTACAATGAAGCATCTGCTTTCATGGGTTCGTACAAATGTGATCAAAGAGAGGCCTGAAATGTTCATGAAAGGAGATACTGTGTAAGACTACTATTTCTTTTTGATCAACTCAATTCAAGGTTATGTAATTATTCGTTATGAGTTCAACGAAGGTCAATTGTTGTGCAGGAGACCTGGTGTTCTTGTGCTAGTAAATGACTGTGATTGGGAGCTAAGTGGTCAGCTCGATACAACTATCGAAGATAAAGATGTTATAGTATTCATTTCGACTTTGCACGGTGGATAAAGACCAGATCATTGAAGAGATCCTCACTACTTAATTCATTGTCATCTAGAGAACTGCTGCCTAGAACTGATTTTGATACTTAATGTTTGTAATCTCTGCTGCAACAAGAAACAACTATTCATAATCATTTGGTTACAATGCTACAATCATATATAACATATTACATCTACTTTCGTTGTCGATCTTTTAGCCTCTGCTCAATTGGTAGCCAAGGAGGCTACCTCTTGGTTGTAAACTTGAGAAGCCAATGAGCTTGTGGCAAATTTAATAAACAGAGATCTAAGTAACTAACATAGACACCATTGCAGCTTCAGAGTCAGGTCCATCATTGTTCACACTTGGTATAATAACTTCAGGCGACACTTGTTTCACAAACTCTTTTAGCTCTGTGAAGCTACTATGTTCGCTGTAAGGAACTTCGTACCTACAAATATATGTGTAAACTCTCTGGTTTATGATCTTACAAGCTTAATGCCACAGGATTTGAAGATGGATAATTACCTTATGATTGTACCCTGTTGTAACCTTCTTCCTGGAGACTTCTTTTTGGTCTTACCAGATGTCCAGCCAGTAGGAGAGAATGCTACGATCAGGCTGTATCGATTCTGCAGGACAGAAAAAAAAACACTTAAGAACTCATCTTTGAAGATATCATCTGGAAAAGAGAAACACACTAATCTGAGTTTTCTTTGACAGCCAAATCAAATGGATGTGTTTCTTACTGTGTATCGGTTAGCTATATGCTTTAGCCGTTTGAAACTAGCAAGCGTCCACAAGGGCACAACGTGAATATGGCTCTCCTCTTCCTTCACTGTAAACCACTGCATATCTTCCTTCGAGAATCCCAAGCATTCGAGGAGTTTTAGTTTTGAAGGATTGATGTAGACCTTCTGACGTAGCACGCGTGCAACTTCCAAGAACAACCTCTCCTTTCCTTTTCAAAGAGAAGAAATGAAAAAATTTAGATGCATGAATAAGCTCATCTCAACATGATACGATTCAGAAAAAGAAGAGTGTCCATATTACCGATGGTGTAACTTCCTATTAAGAAAAGGGTTTTGGGATTAAACGCTTCTGCTTGAGTCGCCTCAATAACAAACTGTATTACTGCCTCTTGTTTTGGAAAGTCATACTGAAACAAACGATGACATTTTATCAAAACAATCATATATTGAGATCATAAAAAGTTCTCTTTCCAACTTAGGCAGGAATAAACATGGTAAGTTAGTAACAACCAGAAGCTGTTTCTGTGTTTACAAAAAGAGGAATCATACACAAACATATGTCAAAACTTGAACGTTCTCGACGCTACAGTATTGATGCATGACTAACCTGAGGGTTACAGTATGTAGTATCAAGAATAAGAGAGCTGATCGGTGAACCCATCAACCAGCTTGCCATTTCTTCACTATAGCGGAAATCACCCGTATGTAGAACAGCCTAAACAAATCATCAGTCAATGAAAAATTTTTTACTGAGAGGAAAGTTAAACATACGCTGGTGTTTATATATTAGAAATGTCTAATTTAATCACGCACCTTACCATTGGCTGGTTGAAAAAGCATCATGACGGATCCCGGGCAGTGGTTTGCGTCAAAGCATGTTACATCAATGCCGGCAATATTAACCTTCTGGCCAATGTGCAGGACTTGCAGTTTCTCCCAAGGGATCCCAATTTTCATATTAATCAACTTAGCGGTAATTGAAGAACAGTATATCTTCCCATGACTAAATGACTTTGTCAGACCTTGATAATCTGTAAGCGAGAAGTTAGAGACTTTAACCATTGATTCTATGATATGCAGGCTTCTTCTCTGTAGTATATAAATTTATAACTGGGGAAACAACAGGTTACATACGGTCAAGATGAAAGTGTGTAAGAAACCAATGGCTACAATCGCGAGTTAGGTACTTGAATGCATCCTGCATACATGTATCAACCAGAAAATCACCAAACTAAACAATAACAAAAAATAAATCATGACCTGGAGTTTCAAGAAGAATTACCACTCGAAAAGGTGTCCCCGGAATGCAGTTCCAACGTGGAACAACTTTAGATTTTCCATTGTTGCCATTTCTTCTCACAGCACGTCTACAGCCTGAATCTGATGGACTCTTTTCTGCGACAGGTTCTTTAGGGGGCATCCGGATCTTCGTGCCTTCTTGACCCAGGAAGAATTCTGTAATCAACTTATTTGCAGTTAGTTTTTTGGGCTCACTGACCTTGCGATTGGTTGACTTGTCCCTCTGTCTCTCTGTAACATGGCTACTTGTACAATGAGAGTGTGCCTGCGCTTCAGATGAAGATGCACCGGGCTCTCTAAGTCCGCTAAGTGCATTCACAATTTTCTTTCTGGGACCAAGTGACGTAATACCTATGCTAAGGAGATCCTGTGGAATTTTACTCTTATCAATTCTCAATCATGTATACATGCATATGATTGAATGCAAATAATTGTTTTAAATGACTGATTGTGATATGGATTCCATTACCTCCTCAGTGAGTGACTGAAGGGTATCCCAATCGATTTCTTCACGAATAAAAACATCTTCATATTTGGCTAAACCTAGACTCCTTAGCCATTTAAGCACTGGAGACAGGTCAGTAACTAGCTGAGGATTCTGAACTGGATCATCAACAGATTCCTCAACAAGAGAAGATGAATTCTCGCGTATCCTCAGGGACTCCTACAATCAATTATACAGTTATGTAGTCAAGCAAAATTGAACAGAATCCCTACACTTTCGAGGGGAATTGCAATGTTAAAACATCATTGTATAACTAACCAAATATCTATCAGCATAATCTCTGAGAGAATTCAATTAAGGTTACTATCAATTCCATATAGTATCAGATAAGAAACAAGCTTACTTGCTTAGGAGCCTGATTATCTGAATTGTCAAGACAATTATTGCTATGAACTTGTCTCTCTTCTTCACTCAAATCTGATATATCCATTGAACACAATGGACACTGAATTGAACCATCCTTACCTCCTAAACTACATTCCCCACTATTACCATCACAACAAAGCCTAATCAACTCATCAAGCTCAGAGTCAGACTCATCAAACCCTTCATCATCCTCATAAATTCCATCATCATCAAAATCAAGACGAATTCTCGATTTCATTAACTTAGCTTCCATGGAGTTGGAAAAATAACCTTCACGATTCGCTTTAAAGTCATCCCTCTTCTCTTCATCGACTAAAACTTGGTTATCTTCCCCGAGAGAACTAATTGGAGCACTGAAATCTCCTGCAGAGCAAGCAACACTCGATGGAATACAGTCTAAACTACAGTTTGGTGTAGAAGACGAACCGAAAGTATCCGCACAATTTCCAGATGGATTTGAGCTAAATTCTGGAGACGGAGCAACATTCTCTTTTCCGAGATAACGACAGAGTCTGGGCTTCTTGTTTGGAGGTTGGTGAGAGATGTTATCATTGGTTGGTTGAAGTGGTTTTCGTTGCGAGGAAGGATAGATCTGGAAATCATCATCGTCCTCATCGCCGAAGTTCAACATAGTTTCCGGCGCGGCAAAAGAGAGAGAAAGAGGAAAACGACGACGTACGGACTTCAAAGGTCTGAATAGATAGTCGTGACTTGTGAATTGCGTTTTATGATATTTTTAATTGCCGAATTTATTGAGATAAATTCAAATAAATAGTGTTCCTTTTGACTATTTATATAGATCGACCAAACGAGGGAAGACAAAAAAATTTGAAAGATCAAAGCGGGAGAATGTATTAATGGTATTTTTTGCATTAGAAACGAGTAATGATACAATTACAGATTATCAAAACTAACACCGGAAAGTAACCCGCTATTGCCTTGATATAAAAGTTTGATATTTATCAATTGTATTATGGTAGTTTAAAAAAAAATTTTAGGGGTGAATTTTAGATTAAAGATCGAGTCTTGTCGATCTAATGACAAAAAAAAAAACTAGAGACTAACCAAATCGGAAATTTCAAATGTTGAAAAAAAAAACACTACAGACTAACCAAATCGGAAATTATTGAAATTTCATGATGAGAAAATAGTGATAATGGGCCCAATATATATCAATTTAGCCCAATAAGTCAGATCAAAGGACGTAGAAAAATAAGGATAATATACAATGGGCCCATACCCAGACTATGTTGAGAGTGGGATTTGAACCCACGCCCTAACGGGCCAGAACCTCAATCTGACGCCTTAGACCAACTCGGCCATCTCAACTATTGCTTTTCAAAATTTTACATCATTTTATAAGCTAAAAATAGGGCTAAGTCGGTTAAGGATTAAACCGAAGGTTGCATTTATATAAGGCGTTGTTGTTGTGCGAATTAGGGTTTACAGTATTCAAGAGCATTTGTCGGCTGAATCTCTTCTTCCTGGAGTTACCGTATCTCTAAGAAGCTAACGACAATGGTTAGTTATCGATCTTCTATCTCATTTTGAACATTAGATTTCTGATGGTCTTTTGTTGGTAAATTATTAGAAGAAGCGAATCCTTGCTTTAAATTTTTATGTGTTATCTTGTTTCAGTGTGTCTTCTCTGAAGGAATTTTTGTATATTTTAGAAGATTTGTATATGGATTAGAGATAATTAACTAATTTGTGGAAAATCTGTGTTTGAATAAATCCACAGGTTCTTCAAAACGATATTGATTTGCTTAACCCACCAGCTGAGCTTGAGAAGAGGAAGCACAAGCTCAAGCGTCTTGTTCAATCACCCAATTCATTTTTCATGGTATAGCAATTATTCTTATGTTGAAAGTTGGAAACCCTTGTACTGCCTTAGTATATGAATCTATCTTCACTCTCTGTGTTGGATAATAACTCTTACCAATTGAATTTTGAGTATGGTTTGCACACATTTTATCTATAAGTCATCTTGGTTGCTGATGATATTGTGTTTGGTGTAATGTGGTTGATTGTAGGATGTGAAGTGTCAAGGCTGCTTTAACATGTAAGTAAGCTTATGTTTATAAGTCTTAATCTTGACCTCTTTAATCACGAATCAGTTTTCTGATGTTTTGATGATGAATATATGAAATGACTAAGTGATGGGTTTGTGTTTGGTTGCAGTACAACTGTATTCAGCCATTCTCAGACAGTTGTGGTTTGTGGAAACTGCCAGACTGTGTTGTGCCAACCCACAGGAGGAAAAGCCAGACTCACCGAAGGGTGCTCTTTCAGGAAGAAGTGAGCGAACTAAGCAGAACAAAATGGCTCCATTCACTTGGCCACCAGTTTTCTTTTCGGTTTGAAGACTTTTGCATAATATTTGAGCTAGTTAAATGTTCTTTGTTGTTGACTCAGTCTTTAAAAGTATGAATCTTTTGAGTTTAATTTAATCAAATAGCTCGTTCTGTTTATTGTATTTCTGAGTTCATCCAAAGCAAAACTTAGTAAAGGTATTAATCTACCATCAATGTTTATATAAATGATATATCGTTAGTCGACCAACACTGAAATAATAGTTGATATCTACACTTTACTTGGACCTAAGGTCCATACACGCACTTTCCCACTATTGTCTCCACTGAATAACAATCCTTGAGGACCAATTGTAATTGTGCTGATCGTATGCGTTGAGAACATCTTTCCTCTTTCTTCAAAACTGTAATTAAGAGATTTAATTAGAGAATGAGTGGTGAAAATTAGAGTATATAATAGAGAGGCTCTTGAATTACGCTTCACTTACGATGGTAGATCGTATATACTAACTGTTCCGTTCTGGTAAGAGCCGAATATAATCGGGTTGGCCTCTGCATCGTGCAATCCACAAAGAGCATACACACTGTTTCAATCCATAAAAACAATCAGAATGCTAACCATTTCCTTTAAGTTTGTTTGTTGTTACTACAACTTACTTGTTCTTGGTTGCGGGTATGTATAACTGTCAAGTTGGAACTCTCTGAAGAGGCCCATACTTTTATGGTCCCATCCAATGAAGATGATAACAAATATTGATCCCAGCATAAGAGTGATGTAACAGTGTCACTATGTTGCCTCAATGTCATCATACATTGCAATGTATCAAGATCCCACACCTGGAAATTACAGTGAACAGTGTTAATTGGAATCAATTCTATAACAGGTCAACTTTTTATTTGAATTAAGATTTGGATCAAATGAAAATATCCCTTACCTTTATTGTTTTATCTACAGAACCAGAGTATAGTCTCTGACCTCCAACAATGAAACACCTTATTTCACCACTATGTCCCTGGAGAGATGTGAGGTATTTGAAAGGATACTCAGTGTCGGTAGCTTTCCACACTGATATACTACCAGACTGCAATCCCAACAAAACCATATAAGAAACAGATAATTGATCCAGATGTAATAACGAGGAAGCAAAGAACTACAAGTAGAGATACAGCATCTTAAAAAGCTTACACTTGTCCCAGCAAAAAGCATTCCATTTCCAACAGCCATTGCATTCACCTGACCTCCTACCGGACCGTTAAGGTGCAAATTTTTACAGGTCTGAGCATTAAAAGCCTGCAAGATGGTACAGGAAAAAACTTGAGACCAGAGATAAGGCCAATCCCTCTGAATTTTTTAAAATGGTATTTAGAAAAACATATAAAAATGTCATGCGTTCAGAGATACAGTAGACTAACCTTTACTGCATTTGGCAAACCAAGGAAAACCCATGGGCCTTCACTAATTAGAGACCCTGCTTCTGCCTGGAGGTTGATCTCATGTACACACTGACCAGTATGGCAGTCCCATATTCTCAAAGCACCATCACCACTGACTGAGAAAAGTTTATCTGAACCCTCAGGAATAGATATCCCCTTTAGATCCTACGGTCAAGAATAATTACATGTGAACAAAATCTTTTTTCCATTTAACCAACAGTCTAGAGGATAATGCAGAAGACATGCTAAAAGTAGCAAAGAAGTAGAGGATCAAAGCAGAATGAAATCAATTTTAAAAGTACCTTCTTGTGTCCTTGAAGCGTAGTTACCATCACCATGCCAGGAAAACTGCTCCAAGAGTGTAAGAACTGGCATTGCTCACCCTTCTTGCAGTTTCCAGCAATCCAATACTTGCATACACATTTCTTAAACTTGGGACTGCCATAATCTCCTGACCTCCACATTCTGGAGCCTGAATTAGACGAGCTCCTTGACCAATACACAGCATCCTTCCTTGGCTGGTTTGACACACGATTTCCTGTGCCTAGAACTTGTGAGTTCATCGACCTATTGGCGTCATTCTTCCTGGCCCTGTTGCCTTCTGAAGCTTGGGACTCTTTTGACGTCCAAACCAAATTCCTTGATCCATGAAATGGACCTTTATTCACTCGTTTGTCATAAGGGACACGGGAATTTCTTAGAACTATGTCTGCAGCAAAATCTTGTTGTCCGTCCACTCCAAAATTTCTTCCTTGCGAGTATCTCCTTGCCGCTTTATGATTCATACTAAACATGGAGAACATACAAATTTTAGCAAACTGAACCACAGATTCAAGCGTTTTTGCTTCATCCAGGATCATCCATATGATAATTTTCACGAGGTGACACATTCAGAGGTAAGGATTGCACGAACTTCCCAATCTCCAGAAATACCAAAAAGATGAACGGCACTAACTCCACACACACAAACCAAATAAATCTGATTTCAACCTCCACAAAGAGCATAATATTTACTTATAACCGGATGTTTTCTTCAATTCCAGACAAGCCAAAGACGACCTTCCGAGTTACCACACTCAGTAGGAAAACCATCAAAACTTAAATCTACAACTTCGATGATTACATAGCCGCGCGTTCATACAAATATAACCCTAGATGCAACAACAAGAACTTAAGAAAACCAAAGAAAAGATCCCTAGCTCCAACAATTGTACACAGCATACGAACGTGAATTCCTCATCAATGTTTGTGGCTTCCATGAAATCCATGAGAATAGGATGATGAAGATCAAGAAGAAGCGGAAACCGTAACTGAAAGCACGAAGACATCATACGGAGATGCGTAGTAACCCAATTTGAAGCAAACCTGAGTGATCAAATGCGGAATCTAGATCTTCAATTAGGGTTAGGAAAAACTTTTTGAATCGGAAATTCCACTTCAGATCGATCGAGAACGGGATCAATTGGCAAATCGAAACCCAGAAATCCAGAGAATGCAAAACAAACAAACAAAAAGGAGCGAATATATTTGATACTTGCCCGGGAGAGAACTATTTATAGATTGGTTATGCCAAATAACAAAAAGGAAATTCTCTTCAGTATTGGGCTTAAAATACTAGGCCCATCATCGTCCTGATCCATATTATAGTTTTTTCTTTTTTGCCTTCGAGGGTGCGAGCTTTAAATCCGCAGGTTATTAGACCAAGTAGATTTTGCGGGTTAGTCTATGATGGATAACGGGTTAATGTAGGTTTGACCATTTGGTTAGCAGGCCGACCCACAAACAAATAAAAAATTGAATAAATTTTAAAAATACCTTTTTTGATATGTTTTTTTTTAAAATATATTCTTCCTTTTGGAAATTGGAGAGATAAATAAGCATGAATAAACACTTTTGAAAAAAGAGCATGTCAAAATGAACATTTATTAAATTTCCTCTAAAAATTAAAAAAATAATCAAATTTTTAAAAAATTAAAATGTTTAATATATAATGTTAATATAAAACATAATTGTCTTTTAATTTTATAAAACCAAACCCTATAAAATAAATTAACGAATAATTATACTCCTTTTATTTATCAAATTTATGTTTTATATTATTAAAAATGTTTCATAACATTGTCCATCTTATGATTTTATAATTTTATTTCTAATATATATTTTTTAAAAATTTATTTTGTATATTAACATAAAATATAATTAAGAAAATCACAGACAGACTGCATAACCCGCAGTCATGAAAAGAGACAAGTTAGAATTATCATATTTATGACCAGGAGTTATGCAATTGACCCATTTAACCCGTAAATAAAATAAAATTTACAGTAGAGCGGGCTAAATGAGGATGGTTAACCCTCGTTGACATCTTTATCTGTATTATAGCTAATACTAGAAAAAACTGAAAAAAAAAAGATCAAATTGATAATACTATTTGTCAAAAGGCCTAGAAATAATGATTTCGATCGTGTTAAATTTTACCTTAAAAATCACTAAAATTTGACTAATGATTACCTTATAAAGAGTAACATTAATGACCATGATGATAAAATTAATTAATCACAAAGCCAACGCTCTCAACAGCCAGCAGACAACTACGTGCCGTTTCATGCACGTTTACAAGGCCCACAAAGCCTCACGCGCCTCGGTCCCCTCGACACTTTCTCTTTTCTGAGCTTCAAAACTCGATACTTAACCAATGGCATTCTCGTAATTTCGAAGAACACACAAGGTCAATTTTATCGAGTTCCGCACACGTGACGCTCCCAATACGACCAGTCACACGTCCACGTCAGCTAATCCACTGAAGCTATTTCAAATTAATATTAAATCCCAACCGTTCGATTAGGGTTCACAAGATGAAATTATAGCCGTTTGATTAAACGATATTTGAAAATTCCTCGTAATACGATAAAAACCGTGCGTTATAGTTCTGACAATACGAATCTAAAGCTGATTAAACAAACTCTGACACAACTCCTTCTGTGTGAAAGAGAGTTTCTTCTACTTTTGTTTAAATTTAATTTCGAAAATTCAAAGTTCTGAAACATTTTCGTTGAAGCTGAAGATCTTTGTTTTCAGGTACTTCTCTTGCAATTCACATAAATCTTTTAAGGAAAAAGTTTTAAGAAAGCTTTCTTTTTATATTTTATGGTAGTAAAGACAAGTTGTGGATTTGTCACCAAACTTATATGTAGTTTTAGTGGAGTTTGGTTCGAACTCTTATGAAGTTTTTAAGCATAAGATTTGTTGAAAGAGACTAACATCTCTTTAAAACTAAGTCTCTTTTCACTTAAAGCTTCAAATCTGTGTTTGAAGCTCTCTCTGTATTGTTCTTCAGGAAGGGTATTTTAGTCTTTTTATATTATCTGTTTGAGCTAACCTTTCATTAAAATAAAAGGAATATATTCATACAATAGATGCTTGATAGTGATGAATGATGATGCTTCTATTTATTTATTGTCTTATGATTAGCTTTTTGAAGCATTATTGTTCACACCGACGAAGTAATGCAAAATTGGGAAATGACTTGTAAATTTTGTCTGGTAGGGTTTTGTTCTGTGATTATATTCATGATTCTCGATAACTCTTTTGATGTCTTCTTCTTTTTTGTTTTGAAATCCATGTCTTTATTTATAACAAATCTACCAACTTGTTCATCACTCATTCAACTACTTCCTTCATTACTTTTTGTTCCCCACTTTATCACTTTCATTACAAAACTAAGATCACTTCTTTGTTGGGTTTGGTTTTCTGTTTCTGTACTAAAGTTTTGTTGTATTCTTCCTTTGTGCAATTCAGTGAATCAGAGTTCAAGGATTATCTGTGATCATGGTGGAGGAAGCTTTGGTTGATGCAACAATTGAAGATCTATTATTACAAGCAAAAGAGCTTGTTCCAATTGCTTTATCTAAAGCAAAAACTGTTCGAGGTTTCTCAAGCAGATGGAGAGTGATTATCTCAAGATTAGAGAAGATACCAACATGTTTATCAGATTTGTCTAGTCATCCTTGTTTCTCTAAACACACTTTATGCAAAGAGCAACTTCAAGCTGTTTTAGAAACTTTGAAAGAAGCTATTGAGCTTGCAAATGTATGCGTAAAGGAGAAGCAAGAAGGGAAACTGAAGATGCAGAGTGATCTCGATTCTTTATCTGCTAAAATCGATCTTAGCTTAAAAGATTGTGGATTGTTGATGAAAACAGGTGTTCTAGGAGAAGTTACACAACCTTTATCTTCTTCAATTCAAGACTTGGAAACGTTTAGTGTTAGAGAATTGCTTGCTCGGCTTCAGATTGGTCATTTGGAATCTAAACGCAAAGCACTTGAACAGCTCGTTGATGTAATGAAAGAAGATGAAAAGGCGGTTATAACTGCTTTAGGTCGGACCAATGTTGCGTCTTTGGTGCATCTTTTGACGGCTACTTCGCCTAGTGTAAGGGAAAATGCTGTGACTGTGATCTGCTCTTTAGCAGAATCAGGTGGATGTGAGAATTGGCTTATCTCTGAGAATGCATTGCCTCCATTGATAAGGCTACTAGAATCTGGAAGTCCTGTTGCTAAAGAGAAAGCGGTTATTTCGTTGCAGAGAATGTCTATATCATCAGAGACATCACGTTCGATTGTTGGACATGGTGGGGTTGGTCCATTGATCGAGATTTGTAAAACAGGGGACTCTGTTTCTCAAGCGGCTTCTGCTTGTACTTTGAAGAACATTTCTGCTGTGCCTGAAGTAAGACAGAATCTAGCTGAAGAAGGAATCATTAAAGTGATGATTAATATACTTAACTGCGGAATTCTGTTGGGATCTAAAGAATACGCAGCTGAATGTCTTCAGAATCTCACTTCGAGTAATGAAACTCTTCGAAGATCGGTTATATCAGAGAATGGGATTCAAACTCTGCTTGCTTACTTAGATGGTCCTCTTCCTCAAGAATCAGGAGTTGCAGCAATCCGGAACCTTGTTGGCTCTGTTTCTGTAGAGACTTACTTCAAGATTATCCCAAGTTTAGTCCATGTTCTTAAATCAGGATCAATTGGAGCTCAACAAGCGGCTGCATCAACGATTTGCAGGATTGCTACATCGAATGAGACGAAGAGAATGATAGGTGAAGCAGGTTGTATCCCTTTGTTGATAAAAATGTTGGAGGCTAAAGCTAGTGGAGCTAGAGAGGTTGCAGCTCAAGCTATAGCAAGTCTTGTAACAGTTCCTAGAAATTGCAGAGAAGTGAAGAAAGATGAGAAGAGTGTAACGAGCCTAGTGATGTTGCTTGAACCAAGCCCGAGTAATTCAGCCAAGAAGTATGCGGTTTCTGGTTTGGCAGCTTTGAGTTCGAGCAGGAAGTGTAAGAAGCTGATGGTTTCTTATGGAGCTGTTGGTTATTTGAAGAAGTTGTCAGAGTTGGAGGTTCCTGGTTCAAAGAAGCTTCTTGAAAGGATTGAGAAAGGGAAATTGAGAAGTTTCTTCAGTAGAAAGTAGAGTGGAGAAGTAGAAGAAAATGCACCAGATGTTTAATAAAATATATAATTGTGGTATATGTATATGTTATGTATTCTGTTTCATAATCTGTATGAAACTTAGCTAGTGATAATGATACTTATTTGATGTGTACAAGTACTTTCTAGTTTCTAAGGTGTCTTGAGGCTGCAAAAATTTCAAGTCTGGACATAAAAATACCATCCAGATATTGTAAGGTAAACTTATTCCGAAAATTTTAAGTTACTTAATAATCTATGCTTTATATTACAACAACAAAACAACCACAAAGACCTGAAGTGGGTTTAAAAAGAATAGTCTAAGTGGTAGAGATTCTGATGCCACTCAGAATATAGCCTCCATAGGAACTCATCTGCATATGAGGGTGAGATCTTGAAGGAAGCACCTGCATTTCCATATATTCATATAAGATCGAATACCACTTGACGAAAGATCTACTGAGATTTGTTACAACAAAGGAGAACAATGTAGGACCTGATATTCGCGTAGCCATGGTTCTGTTATTTGCAGACTGATCGCCATCTTCTGCTGCTGAAGCTTGTTCATACATGTCGCCAGTGGCTGTGATTTTCATGATGAGAGTTTGTTCGTTATTACCAAACGCACTAAAAGCTTCGAGCAAGATTTTAGCTATAGGCAGTTAATGAAGGTTTTGTTCTTATGAAAGTACCTCTAAATACTGATGATATATTGCAAAAGGAGCAGAGTAGGAGAGCAGTGGCAATACATCTTTCACTAAACTCCATAGGTCGTAATCTTGTGAAGCTATGATTAAGCTGCAAATCATACAATCATTTAATGATGAACCAGTTCCATTTTTATTCATAGACACACTTATATATTACTCAACTTACCTAGAAAAACCGTTTTCTTGCCACATTTCGATTGTTTCTTTTGAAGCTTTGGCTCCAGCTTTTGGGGCTTTAATAATTTTGGTCTCCGGGGCAACAATATCTACTACTCTAGCCTCAGCTGTCACAGATGTATCTTCTACCATTACATCAGATGTAGTTTCTGTTTCCTGCATTTTTTCAGTAAGAAATTTCTGTCACAATCACAAGATTTTCTCAAATTAAGACTCAAGTGAAATGGTATAGGTTTGAAACTTGCATTGATAGTGTTCTCAGGGTTACAAACTCCTCCTTGTTGATTGTTTTCTTCAGAAGATGCAGTTTTAGCTGACGAGAGCTCGGTTATAGATGACTGCACAATCCTGCAAACGAGAAAAGAACCACATATGTCAATTACAGATATTCTATAGAACTAAGGACATGGAGACCAGTCGAACATACCTCTCTATAACCTTGTTACTAAAGTTAAACATCCTCACCATCTCCAGAGTATAAGGGGAAGTTCCCTTATACGTATTGCAAACATAACCAGTACCTGTTAAAAGGTATATATCCAGTTAAGGCAAACAATTACCAGTGGCAGATCGTTACAGAAACAATCATAGAATAGATTAATACCTCCTAATCGTTCAGCCACTGCACCAGTGACAAGACCACCAACCATATCCACCACAAGCACATCCGAGTACGCAGTGACATTAGCTAATGTTAATAGAAGAGATAAAGTATCTACTCGCAAGAATCTACAACACAGACCAACACCAAATATAAAGGTTATACAATGAGATTATGTATATGTAACTAAAAACATTAAAGAAACAAACAAGTGTTCTTACCCAATTCTAGTCGGGTATTTCTTGAAATAAGCTTCACATATACTGGTAAACATAAACAGAACTCTTCATAAGAGAAGTGAAAGAAGTCTAAAACAAAAGCAGACATAAAACCGAATCAACAAATACCTTCGAGCAAAAGGCCTTCTTAGAAGCAATTTTGGCGCATATTTCTTCTGCTTTTTAAGCTTATATTTTTCCTACAAAAACAACATGAAAATGAATTATGTCTTTCAAGCTTGAAAAGATAAAAATTTAAGTAGAAACAGAGAGATTAACAGAATATCAATACCTGAGACAACTGAAACTTCTTATCAAATGTTTTGCTGTTTGCAATTAGGGCTTCAATAATTTCATCTCCTTTTGCACCCTCTCTACTCATAAATTTACAAAGTTTAGCATTTTTTCCAATGTATGCATTCTACATAAACACAGAGGATAATAAAGAAGTCTCCTAACCTCCGCATAGCTTCAATTTCTTCACCAGTAAGATTCTGAGCTTCATTATTGTCGACAAGTTCCCGATTATCTCTAGAATCCTCGGTTATATTATTACTGTTATTTTCTGGATTAACAAACATGAATCAGACCAAATTCAAATCGATCTATAACCAAAATATATAAATAAATAAAAACATTGTAATTAAAACATTCAATTGCTTTTGTATTTCAGCATAAAGGACAATGTGATTATGATAGTGAAATACAAACCTTGTTTAACAGGTAGAATGCGAGAGAGGAAAGAACCTTCTTCTCCGTTTTCTACTTGGAACAGAGATCCAAACGGAGCTCCGATCAACGGTTTTAACGAATAATTCTTATTCCCAATTTTCAATATACTGTATGAGAATATAGAAAGGATCAAAACCAAATTCAATTAAAACGAATTGATTTCAATCAAAAAAGTGAGGATTAAGATGAAAGACGTACGCGCCACCAGAGAGACGAGCGAATACGAGACGGTCACCATCGTTAACGTCGAGCAAAACACTGCAACCTTCGCTAGCAATTCTGGGATCTAGATCTTGGGGCTTATTAGTTTCCGCCATGGCTGTTTGATTCTTATTGAGCTCTATCAAAAATATAAAATCTAGTTGTGTTTTGTTTTCGTTAGTTCAGTTCAGTAATAAAACCCTAACGACAAGGTTTTGCCGGTTAAAGAAAAAGCGGTTTTAATGTTAAATTGGGCCATTGTTAGCACTATTGGGCTTCACTGGGTATAAATTATATGTTTTGGGTTGATAACCTAAATGGGCTTCATTGGGTATAAATTATATGTTTTGGGTTGATAACCTAAATGGGCTTTAAATGGGTTTTATTTATTATATTCAAGATAGCCAAAAAACATTTACTAATCAAGGCTTGATAATTGGATGTTAACTCAATTTAGGCCTTGTTCTTTTGAGGGTCCCTAGTGACTAGCCCCTTGATATAAAATTACATTGTGTTTACAAATATAAAATTATTATGAATGGAGAATGTCACAAAAATATTATATTTTATATATTTGTGGAGCCCACCGACATTACATATTTGTTGTATACATATGCTCTTCTTCTATATAAAGGAGATTAAGGTTTTAGTTTTAATATATATAACTCACTTCTAAATCCTCTCAAAATCTCTTTTATA
>OVAX01000960.1:0-58753 GCA_900406405.1 Lepidium africanum | reverse complement strand
ATGTAAGAGAAGCAGAACAAAAGAAGCTCATCACATTGGAGTATTGCAAAGGAGAAGATCACCATGTAAGAAATTGAAATGTGGACTTTGGAATCATTGCCCCCGGGAGATAGCTTAAAGAACCAGCAGAACTTAACAGCTTGCTTGTAAGTGACAAGTTCATTAACAAGAGTTATGGCTGCAAGAAAGCGTTGATGTGCAGAACTGAACTTATCATAAAAAACATAGTGTGTTATAGGATAGAAAGTTATACCTGAAGATGGCGAAGTGGAATCAGATTTGAGAGAGATGAGGGTTTGTTCACGATGTGCAGGGTATGTAGTGTAAGGCTCAAGACGTACAAATGGCTTCTTAGATCGTAAACCACGGCCGAGAGGTTCTACTCCCACATCAAAGTCATCGGTTTCAACTGCATTTTAGGTTCCATTCTCTGGCAATGGGTCGGGTACACCCGAAGTGGTTTCAGTTGGCGGTAAAACTGTAACATCTTGAGATGAACTCCCCCTGTCAACCAAAGGAGGTAACTCATCGTCCAAGAGAACATCATCGTCGAATGAGATCATTGGAAGATAAGGATTTGGCAGAACAGCCGTTGCCAGAGAAGGTGTAGAAAACGAGAAAACTTGTTATGAGGATCACCCATAAATTAATACTTGCGGCTACGTTCTTGAAACTTATCATGGTGAGAAGAGTGCTGTTTAGCAAAACATAAAGAGCCAAACACTCAATGATGATCATATGCAGGAGATTTCGAATGTAAGACCTCATAAGGAGTACAACCTTCAAGCAGCGGAGTTGGAGTACGATTAATCAAATAGCCCGCAGTGAGTACACTCTCTCCCCAAAACTTTGTAGGTAATTTTGCGTGAAAGAGTAAAGCTCGAGCAACATTAAGAATGTGGCGATGTTTCCTTTCTACTCGCTCGTTTTGCTGAGGGGTGTAGACGCACGAAGTCTGATGCTTAATATTGTTCTCTCTAAAGAAATTTTGAAGACCCAAGAATTCACTCCCATTATCACTTCGAACGATTTGGACAGTTTTCCTAAATTGGCGAGAGGCCATAGCGATGAACTGTTTTATGATCGGAGCCGCTTCATATTTTGTGAGCATTAACGAAACCCACATAGCCCAAGAATGGTCATCGACGATTTTTAAGAAGTAATGAGCACCACGAGAAGAAGCAAGCTTATACGGACCCCATATGTCACAATGGATTAAAGAGAAATTTGATTCTGCTTTATTAATACTATCAAAAAACACATTCCTTTCTTGTTTTGATTGAATACAAACTTCACAGAAACTATCAATATCACTACCCTTATCTTTGAAACTCGTAAAATTAGATAAAAAACTAGAAAGAAATTTGCTTGACAGATGTCCCACTCGCTCATGCCGAGTCTTGCTTATTTGCGTAACGTTATTGACCTTTGCTGAAATCGTGCCAGAAAAGTGATAAACCGCATCTCTTCACATGCTCCAATCAGCATCTTCGAAATGCGGTCCTGTATAACACAATATTGATCAGTGAACAAAGCATACCAAGAGTGTTCACAAAGTAAGCGAACCAACGAGATAAGAGTGCCTGATAAATCAAAGACAAAAAGAACTCAAGTAAGCTTGACTTCATCACCAAGTAACATAGTTTCTTCCTTAGTAGCAAACGTGTGCTTGCCATTAGGAAGAACAATTACGGATCGTGGAATATCATGAATATTCATGAGAAGATCATCATCACCGGTCATGTGATGAGATTTACGCCATAATCTAGGAGAAATTCAACACAGAAGTGCTTACCGGAATGCTTGTCGTTAGCGTGGGATTGATCAGATTTGAGAAGATTGACAATCGCGGACCAAGTTTCCGTACTTACACCTGAAATGGCTGAGGGTTCACCAATAGTAACATGTGCGTTATTAACTCTGGTAGGGATGCACCACGACAACGTCCGCGACCTCGGTTAGAGCCACGTCCGCGACCTCTGCTATTTACGGGAGCCTCCTCTAGTCTTGCCGTATTTCTCAGTCCACCTGTCAGGTAAACCATGGAGTTCAAAGCATGTCTCCACCGAATGGTTTGTGCGTCCACATTGTGTAAAACGCCTTTGAGTTTGACGCGCAGCAGAGGTGATGGCATTGACTCCTGTTTTGACAGCAAAGCCGAGAATGTCGATCCTTTTTTCCTTGCTGCAAGCCACAGTTAAGTGTCGTTCTTCAACGACGACTTCAGAGTAAACGTGATCCGAAGTTATGTCTGTATCACAATTTAGACGGTTCAAGATATTGGTGCGAGTAGTGCCGAAACAAGATGAGTCTAATGCCATTAGAATCTGATGAATACGCTCGAAATCCCTTTGTTGTTATTGTTTTTTTCCGCTGAGTACACGCAGAAGACTTACAAAAACATTCAATAAAAGGCTCGAAGTTGTTAAGATCATTCCACATCACCTTGATCATGCCGAAATAATCAGCAACACTCTGACCCTCTTGAGTACATCCAGAAATAGATGACTTGATTTGATGAACCTATAAGCAATACCAATCGAGAAGGGAGATTTCAAAGTATCCTACAACACCTTAGCGTTATTAACAAACGATATTACTCTCTGAACTTTAGGATCGAGACTAGCATAGAGCCAACCACAGAGCATGGAGTTGAGTTGTATCCAACGAGGCAAATATGAGGAATCATCCGTAGGTTTAGTAAGAGTGCCATCGTTGAAGATGACTTTAGACTTGGCAGAGAGATTGTTTCTTGCAATCTTTGCCCACTTTTCATAGTTGTCACCATCGAGGAGAAAATGTGTGATGAAGTGATGAGGTTGATCACTATTAGATAGGTAGTAAGGAGAGGATGTACTCAAATCCATAGAGGTGGAAACAGAAGGTAGATCGGGTGTCATTGGTACGATGAAATTGAGTTTTTTTTTTTATGAGAAGAAAGTTGCGGCTAGGTTTAGAAAAAATAGGGTTTTAGATTATTTAGATCGATTTTGGCTCTGATACCTTGCCAAATTGTGTATAAAGGGTTGAGTTTAGTATTGACATCTCAAAGGTATATCTAGGTACATCGAGACTTGCAAGACAAGTTTAATAGAAGATACACAAAGATATGCTAACTATGAGAATAGACAAAAATCATATTCTGTAACACACTGTGAGTTCGGTGTTGATGTGACCATTCCTTCTCGCTCTGAAAAATCTAAACCTTTCACTAGCCATTGAGAGTTTCTCTAACCTAAGGCCTGGGCATAAAAACCGGATCCGAAAAACTGAACCGGGACCTGACCCGAAAAAGAAGATTCGAATCCGAATCCGAAATGCCTAAATACCCGAACAGATACAAAAATTTAGGACCCGAATAACCGGACCCGAACCCGGACCCAAACCGAGAACCGAACGGGTACCCGAAGACCCGATTTTATAGTTTTTAAGGTGTTTTTAGAGTATTCTATGAGTATTTTTTGGTAATGTCAGATATTTTTGAATATTTAGATATTCAAAAATATTTTTTCACTATTTTTAGGTATCTTTATGATATTTTTAGGTATTTTTTTTTGGTATTTTTAGCATTTTTTGAGATATTTCTCGGTTATTTAGGTATTCGGGTAAGTTTCATGTTTTTTAAATTTGAACCCGAACCGACCCAAACCCGAATGGAACTGACCCAAAACCGTACCGAAATAGTAATGGGTCCTATATGGGTATAAATATTCTAGAACCGAAAGAACCTGACCCGAAAGGAACCGACCCGAACCCAACCCAAAGATCCGAACGCCCATGGCTAAACCTAAGATTCACTTGGACCATTCGAGGATTCTCTACCTTGTTCAAAACCTCTTACCTTTGAGAGTTGTGGTAGTAACAAGTATCCCATATAATGATGCAGGAATGTACAATTGTACCCCAATGGTGATGGTAAAGGAGAAGGAAAATTCTTGTCTATGTTTCTTAACCTTAATGCAAATGAGAAATTAAGACCATATGTGAAGATTTATGTTCGAGCCAAGCTTCGTGTTCTTAACCAACGTCAATTCAACAACGTCGAATGGCCATGTAAAAGACATTCTAAATATACACTATATGTAGATTTTTATGGAGACATTCGTGAAATAGGCAGAGCAGTGGCTGTTGCTAGCAGTAGAATTACGACCTCCATGTCCACGGCCATGGCCACTAGAAGCACCACGAATTGCTTGTTGTTCTAGGTATCAGTTTGGGAAGCCACAGAGAAGAAAACACACGGAAGCGTCATGTCTGTCCTTTCCGATTACAATGAATGCAAAGATAATTCGGGTCACGAGTTTTAGTAGTCCTAGTTGCTGCACTGGGGACAACCGGAGGCAGAAGATCAGTAAGAGCGGAGAAGCCAAGAGCATTGGATTCGGATTTCTTTGAGCATACGGTAAGGAGGTGTTGTTCGTCTCTTATAAATCGCATAAACTGAGTTTAAGTTAGGTTTGGGCTCCTCATTGATGATTTGTGACTGTATGGAGTGAAATCGAGAATCATCAAGTCCAAAAAGAAATTTCTGAACCGTGCTTCATCTCTTTCATGTTCATTTTCAGTTGCTGCAGTACAAGTACACAACATAGGTGATTTGAGGTATTCGAATTCCTCCCAAAATTTTGATAGCCGACCATAATATTCAAGAACTAGTTGACCATTCTGCTTGCACGTAGTGATTGAATCTTCAATTCGATGAAGACGAACACTATTTTAAACCGAGAAACGCATCTGAATTGCTTCCCAGAGTTTGAAAGCACCAGGTACATGAGAAACCGTAGAGCGCAAAGTTGGATTGATGGATCCATCCCACGATCAGCTGTCCATCAAGAATGGTCTGGTTTTGTCGTTGACTTTGGAATATAGCCAATGATAAAACCAATTTTCTGTTTGGTTTGAAGAGAGTTGGTGAGTTTGGTTTGCCTATTAAGAGTAGTTGTCTTCTCTAAGAAGAAAAAAGAATAATCAAGGAGCCATGATTATCTGACGGATAAAGGGTGTATGGCGAGGGTAGAGTAGAAATAGAAGATTGATCAACTGCCTGCGAGTCGTCAGAGATGATGAAGGATAAGAAAGAAATGAAGAAAGAAGAGAAGGAGGCTCTGTTTTCGTAAGGTAAAACTAAGTATTTAGGAGAGTGCACAAGATTACAGCAGGAGAGACTTAGGTTTTTGCTCTGACACCAAGTAGGGTTTTGGGAAATGGTGATTGCATTCATTCACAAAGTATAGATATATATATATATATATATATATATATATATATACAAGAGTAAATTAACCTAAAACCCAATAGGATATGGAATATTCCTAATATAGAAGATTTACATATCTATCTCAATACGATGACTAATAAGCTACTTGTTTTTGTGACAGTCGATGCTGCATCGAATATGGATCAAATCTAAATAGTATATTTATCGAAGGGTTTCGTTGTGAATGCATCGTTGATGGTTGAAGTCGTAATGGAAGCCTTTTCGTCAACCAAGTACTTCCCTATTTAGATTTCTCATAAATGAGTTTCTTTTTTCATGAAAACATCATGAATGCTTCACAAATTCACCTGTAAAATTAGGGTGTTGAAATGCTAGTTTGGTTTAGCATAAAATCCGGTTTTGTTAGCATTAAATCGAATATGGATCAAATCTAAATAGATAAATTTTAAGAAATACTTTTTTTTCTTGTACCATTTTACAAAAATATCCCTTGAATCTTGTTTTTGCAAAAATGCCTCTCACTAATAATAAATGACGAAAATACACTAAAAATTTTTTATGAAATTTTTTTATAAATTTTTTGTCCCGCCAATATTTTTTCCCGCAAAAATTTCTTTTTTGACTTAAAATATTTTTTTAAAAAAAATTTATAAGACTTTATAAGAGATCTTATAAAACTTCATAAAAATTATTTTTATAAGTTATCTTATAAATAGTATATTTTTAAGTTATCTTATAAAACCTTAAAAGATTTATAAGATACCTTATAAAATTTTATAAAACCTAAAGAATAATAACAAATCAAGTCAAATACTCAACATTGAGGAGTCTAAAACGAAAACTATCTTTAGTTCAAAGAAAATTAAGTTTAACTTTCATGTGGGTTCCCTCAAGTTTTATACGATAACTTATAAATTGATTTTTATAAGGTTTTATAATATAACTTATAAATTTACTATTTATAAAGTTTTATAAGATAACTTATAAATATATTATTTATAAAAATTTGTAACTGTTAATTTTGACTCTTTTTTAATGTGGGACATTGAATTTTTCAATGAATAGACTCAATTGTGGGATTTTGATTCTCTGTATATTGACCGACCTTAAATTGTGCAACTGTTTACTAAACTTTGATTCTCTGTATACAGCTTGAAGCTATATTGTTTGTGATTGGTCTTGGAACTATGTACAACTTTAGATTATTTTTACCAAACATTTTCTGCAAGACTTCAGATTTGTTGTCTTTCTTCTGATTCGACTTTCATTGGGTCATATCTGAAAACTCCCTGGTTCTATATGTGCTCTTTCGACATCGATATGTATGAGAATTTTGTTTTCCATTCACAGTTCTTAAATGGTTTATGTTGCTCTTGATAAATGCATAACGTATTTTTTTTAATACGAATTTGGAAAATCTTCTTAATGGGTCCTCTCTAAGATCTGATCTTATAATTATATATTGTTTGTAGCTTTTGTTGTACCTGAGCATATAGTTGTTTGGAAGATTTTGGTGATGTGTGTCAATGATTCATAGGTTACTTTAGTAGATGTGAGATAGTATATGAATTTATGGTTTTCTTGAGCTCAATCATAGTGATTTGTTCTCAACTTTAGTTCTCATCTCCATCAGTGTAAATGCATTTTTTTGACAAGCTAAACTATTACTTAATTGAATGTTTAGTAGGTGGAGGGTGAGAAAACGCTGTGAATGACTCTAGTCTTCATAAGTTGATAGAATGGAAGAAGATGATGAAAGAAAGTTTGCAGAAGCTTATGTTCATCACCCTGATGTTAAAAAGCTTGCCAAACTTCTTTTTATCATATAAGTTTCAATCTTAGAGAGACCTCTTTAATTACGTCTCTTAAATTAGAGTCTAGTCTATTATTTCTCAAACCATCGTGATGCTAATCTTGTAGATTTGGTACAGGTGATGCCTTGCATATATTAAGGGTCTCTCTAGTTGAGATGATTGCCGCTGAGAAGGAGGTATGAGGTAACAACCTTCATCCCTCTCTTCTTGTTTATTCCTGCAAAAAAAAAAAAGTATATCATTTTCCAAGTTTCTTACGCAATCTCTATGATTATAGTTAAGATCAGGTTTGTCCATCTATACCTTTTTTTATAACTTTGTTAAAATAGTCTTTACAATAATGTTAAACCAATTTAACCCTTTGATTCCACGATTCTTTCTTCTTCCATCTTCGTTTTCCTCTTTTCTTCGACTTCTCCCTTTTCTTTCTATGATGATTTCAGATTTCTACCCCCTCAGACTCCAGATTCGTTTTTCCTTCCATCTTTGTTTTTACTCGCAATGACCACAATCTCAAGGTTGGTCTTTGTTCTCATATTTCAATATCTCTATGATTTCAATATTGATCAATATTGGTTTATGTGTTTCATTGAAGATTGTTTTAACTAATTCATAGGTTGTAAAATCGAGTCTTTGCTTGTAAAGCTGTGAATTTTTGTAGTTATAAAATTTCAATTTTGAGTATTTGTTTAATGTTTGACATTAAATTAAGCCGCGAAGAGACATGATTGTTGAATTTCGACTATTTTGACTACTTATTTGATGATTTTAGTTTTATCTAAGCGGTTGGGTCTTCACTTGTGTGGCTATTTGTGTGGGATGATCAACAGTACCTCCTGGAGATCAGGGGCTGGTTTTGCAAATTTTGTGATTGCAAACTGGAAATGATCGACACAATGAATGCTCAAATTGGAACCAATTTCCCTGTGGACAGCAACTGGCAGGTAAACCTTGGGCAAGTAGCAGAGTGCTTTATTTTGTTTGAACGTGAGATAGAGAGACATCAGTATCAAAACTCTGCATTAGTCTTCTAGTTTTGTAACATTTTTACTTCTTTGTTTTTCATGATAAGGATATCTTCATATAAGAAGCTAATATTCCTATCGGATCTGAAGCTACACTTAACAACGAAGCGGATGGGCCTTCGGATGACTCCAAGTATGATGATTATGACCCTGAAATGAAGGAAAACGGTGGAGTAGCTGCAGCAACGTTAGTGGTGATGGTGGTGGTGATAATGATGAAGAAAGCATTTTAACTAGACTCCCAAGAGGTGCAGTTGAGGTGTGCAATTGCTTCTTCTCGGTTTTATATCTGATATATGTGTAGTTAACTAAAGAGAAAAAGAAAAAAAAAAGAGAGAAAGTCCCATTACTAAGTTTGAAACTATTTGCATAATGTACCAGAAGCTACGTCAAGTGTTTTCAGAGAATGAGCTTCCTTCAAAAGATTTAAGGGATAGTATTTCAAAAGAGCTGAGTCTTGATCCAGAGAAGGTAACAGTGGAACCTGGTGGGGCTCTTTCATATAGCTAATGGTCCTCTGGTTTTCTTAATTTTATTTGATTTATGTAATTAAACATCATTAGTATATAACAATCAGCGTTTTGGTTGGAGACTTTAGAAGTTTTTGTTGCTTTTGTTTTTTGTAGAGCAAAATCTTCCTATCAATGATGTTGTACAACAGGCGATTACAGACAGAGGTGCATATAATACATTCACAATTCTGCTATTAGCTTTGAGAAGCAAATGAAATGTCTCTAACTTGTACTCCTAATACAGATGGTTATCGACCATCAAGTGCTTCCTCCTCTTTCGAACCTTTTAACAAACACTTATAAAAAAGCATCAAGAAGGAAGCTTGCAGGACTATCTCAAACATTACAGCTGGGAATACACATCAGATACAAGTGAGTTTCTTATTTTATATGCCATCTAACAACATAGTCGATTCTATACTCTCCTGTGTCTGATTCTATTTAAAATCCGAATTTGCAGGCTGTGATTGAAGCATGTATTATTGAGTCTCTTGTTTGGGTGCTTTAAAATGCAGAGTTCGAAGTTAAAAAAGAAGCTGCTTGGGGAATCTCAAATGCTACTTCTGGTGGTACTCATGATCAAATCAAGTTAAAAAAACAACTTAAACGAATTGTTTCCTTAATAAAATTATCATTCTCTATATGTTCTCTTGTTCTTTCTCTCAGGTTTATGGTAAGCAAAGGCTATATCAATCCGATTTGCGAGCTCCTTACCCGTCCAGATCCAAAAGTCATAACAGTTTGAAGGATGTGGTGTTTATATATACAAAGGATCAGCTATAAAACAATGTTCTGTTATAAACAGAATTTTATCTAACAGATCCTAACCATATAATACATACACGTGTTCTTAGATCTAGCTCCTTGATGTTTGTTTGTTGAATGAATCTAACCGACTCTAATCAGTATAAAAGGAGTTTAGATGATGAAGAAAAGAAATAGATACAGAGAATGAAATAGATAGATGTTTCTGTAGCAAGATGAGTTGAATCTTTTGAATCAATCCTCTTCTTCTCTCTGTTTTCTGTTGCAATCTTTCTTTGTCACGACTTTAAAGAATCTTGAAGCTCTTATCTCATTAATCGAGAGATCAAGAGTTACAGAGTTAAAGCTCTGAGTGTTGGATTTCTCGTCGAATAAAACGTGGATAGAGGAAGACTATTTCACTCAAGCTCAGAAGTTTTCTTCGGCTCTGTTTCTTCATTCTTCTTCTGTTCTTGTGTTCTTTCTCTGCTGGTGTAAAGATCTTCTTAGTCCATCTCGTGGGATTGTTCCAACACAGTTTGCTTAGAAGCTTTGGAGAACTTACTCTTACATAGGCAAGCAGGGAAGAACTTTGGTCGTACAGGAGACCATAACATCTACGTTCAAATGATTAAAGATGCAGAAGGAATTCATAAGATTTCAAATCTACTCAGTCATGACAACAACTAGTTAGACCAGAAATCTGTGAAAATACTCGAAAAGATAGTAACGTGACGAATAAGAAACTACTTATCTTTCTTTTTTTTCCCTCCCAAACCACTCCTCAACTCGTGGATATGACTAAACTTTTGTTACTAAGAATTGTTTTGTTTTTTACATTTATAGTTATGTTGTCAATATGCAGTTTCTTTATAACAACGATGACAATCATGCTCCACAAAAAGAGATCAGTCGAGACTTTAAAAATTCGTGCACACATCTTATATTCAATGAGTAACTCATTCTCTTTGAACTGTAATTACCAGTTTATATAGAGAAAACGGTAGAATATGAATTTTAAGTTTACAAGAACCTTTAGATAGTATACAATTAAATTTGTAAACAATCTACAAAATTTAAAATTTATATACTGTGGTTGGTAGAACGTAGAAAAAATAGTAGAATATAGATTTTGAATTTTAGATTATACAAGAAACAATAAAATGAATCTTCTTAAATTATTCAGAATTCTACCGGATTTAAAATTCACATTTTGTGGTCGGCAGAACATTGATAAATCGGTAGAATATAAATTCTAATATTGTTAAACTATAGAAGAAACCGTTGAATATATATTCTAAAATTCGTGAGAAATCTACCTAATTCAGATTTTACATTCTACGGTTGGTAGAACATTGAGAGTTCGGTAGAATGTATTTTCAGATTTTATTAGACTGTAGAGGAAACCGCAGAATGTATATTCTAAAATTTGTGAGAAATCTACCTCATTCAAAATTTATATTCTGCGATTGGTAGAACATAGAGAGTTTAGTAGAATGTAATTTCTGATTTTATTAGACTATAGAGAAAACCGCAGAATGTATATTCTAAAATTCGTGAGAAATCAACCTAATTTAGAATTTACATTATGCAGTTGGTAGAATATAGAGAGTTCACTAGAATGTAATTTCTGATTTTATTAGAGAAACTGCAGAATGTATATTCTACAATTTGCAGAATATGAATAATTTTTTTTAACAAAACGTGAATAGTACTTTTTGAAGGGTATTTTTGTCATAAATTTACAAAGGTATAAATGGACAAATATACTAAAAAAAGTATCTTTTTTTCTAGTTTTCCCTAAATTTTATAAGCTCTCTTATAGGAAACTTTTTTTTTTTGTCAACATTGGGCCACAACTAATCGGCCCATTAGCCAAATTCCTGCATAATGCAGGCGGCAAGACTCGATCCCTGGACATGCAAGTGCACCTGCCTTTTGTGGACTTAGCACCTGCCACTAGGTTAAATGCCATTTGCGGAAACTTTATAAACTATCTTATAAAGCCTTATAAAAAAAATTTGGAAAAATTTTGAGATTAAAAAAAAAATTTGGTTGGAAAATTTTTTTGTAAAGGGGAAATATAATTGGTTAGAAAAAAGTTTTGGCGGGAAAAAAATTTGAAAAATATAAAATAAAAAATAATAATAATCTAAGGGTATTTTGGTCATTTTCCTATAATGAGAAGTAATTTTTGAAAATGTCCAAAAAAATGGGATAATGATGAAAATGTCCACCATTGAAGGGCAATTTTGCAATTTCCCATCTAAATATTAGTTATGTCTGGGTTATTTTAATTATAATGTTTTTTTTTTTTTGTCAATTTGACTTCAATTACTAAGAGAACGGAACTAATGTTAATAAGCATTTTCTAAATTTATAGCTCGAGCTATAACAATTTTTTTGGGGTAAATTAGAACTATAATAGTTTTTTAATTTATAGTTCGAGCTATAACCTTTTTTTTTGGGGGTAAATTAGAACTATAACAATTTTTAAATTAGAACTATAACGTTTTCTAAATTTATAGTTCGAGCTATATAACATCTTTTAACGGAATGTATCTTAATCCATTGTTCCGGTGGGCAGAGGTTCGAGAGGGTTCAAAAGTCATGATGCTAAATGTAAGCACCTTCAAAATCATACAGTTTAATTACTTTTAAACATACCATTTACAATCACGATGCAAAGAAAATCTACAATTTAGAATTCTCATCAATAAATGTTTTGCCTCCAGAAGCATCTATGTAAAAGCACCTCTTCTCACTTCATATGTAAGTGTCACTATTCTCTCTGATCTATAGACTTATTTACAACTAAACCTTGAAATGATGAGTCACTACAATAACATAATCTCTGTTGTTGTTTACCTCTTGTTCTGTCTTTTAGTCACGTCTGCATCTGCAAACTCCTTCATACGACAATTCACTGATGGCTTCAACACAAATCTGTAGCGTATGCAGTTTATTTTTGCTCTTAGATTTGATTCTAACATTATATGTCTTTTAGTTTCTGTGTTTGGGCTGTGTATGCAATCGTTGTGACCATTTTCCTTTGTAGTTTTTTTTAATAATGCTCTGTTTCCTGTTTCAAAACAGAGAACAATGGAGCAGGACCAAACCCAAACTATTAAAAAGGGCATTACTTACATAACAATCAAAAGATCTCATCAGTGTCAGCTTCAAACCGTGAGACCCAACTTTGAGTTTGTGAGCCAGAGGTCCAAGATGAAAGAAGTTGAATTTAAATTTTGAAAATAAGTTGAGAAAAAGAAGGAAGAGATAAGTCTTATCTACCTTCCTCATTGACTTAGGCCTATCTCGTTTAATTCCTACATAATCTTGCGCTGCCTAGGTGTTTTCTCTCTCAAAAGTTGCAATCTCGAACCCTATAACAACATCTCTCTCGCCGGAATTTTTAAAGCCACCCACCAGAGCTTCAAAGTGGTAAGTAAACCTGCCTGACCTGCTTTCTTTCGAGGCTTTATTTGATTCAATCACGTAATATCTTATCATAAATTTTGCATATTTAGATAGATCTTGTTTCCAGAAGTCTGTAGCTTCAAACCGTTTGTCAATCGGACTAGTATTGAGAAAGTTACATTGTGTTTTAAGTGAGATGTCAAATAAGTTTCTGTTTCCAGACTTATATTTAGGGTTGATTCCAGACAAGGTCAGTGCAAGGAAAGCTAGATCTACATTTTGTTCTGGATAGAGAACACATCCAAGAAGCCAACAACACCGCCAGACCTTCATATCAAAGTAAGACATGATCAGAAAATGTGTAGCTTGTTCCGCAAGTATCGTCTTTGTTGCCGACTGATAAACTATAAAATCCATATGTTGCTTGCACGTGAAGGTTTTTTTGAAAGAGTTGTTTAAGTCATTTCTTCAGAATTTTCCAGTCTTTTTCCAGTCCAAATAAGGAGAGGATGTGATTTGCGACACTCCTGTTTATCTTAATTTATATAATTGTTAATCATAGATTTTTAATATTTGATGATTGGGTGAAAAATATGATCAGTTGATATGAATGATAAAAGTATATTTATGTGTATGATTGTGAGATCTCAAAGAGATGTATCATTGGTTGATAGTGTAATTTGTGAATGATGACTGATTAAAGGATTGATAAAAGATTGATAGATGACTGATTAACTTATTTATTGAAGTATTGATTAAAGGAAGATGTCTCTATTAAAGTTAAAGATGGGGAGGACTGACCGGTACAACTTGTTAAAAATCACAAGTTGTATATGTATGCGTTTTGTGTATAGGATAGACATTGTGAATTTAGAGCTTTGGACATAAATGATCTTCTCATTGATTATTTATACTCACCTTGTTTTTTTTTTTATAGGAATTTTGTTCGAAGTTTTATTCTTCAGATTTTTAAAGAGATGATTTTGGGTATTACCAAAAGAATAAAAAAATGTCTCCCAGAATCAGGAGCAGAATGTTACACAAACGCAGTGAAAGGTATGAGAGATCTTCCTCCTACATCTTACTCTCTCAAGATGGAGTCTTTCAACAGGCTCCTTAAGTCAACTTACGCAGAGAGATACGAATCTCGTCCTTTTCAAGCTGGTGGATACAATTGGTATGTTTTCAAAACTGATCTTACATGCTTTTGAATCGAATCTTATATACAGCACAAATGATTTGATGGATCTCAAGTACAATAATTAAACAGGACACTTGTTGTGTACCCCAACGGAAACAAGAAAGATGGTGGTTTAGGATACATTTCAATTTACGTAGCCATAGATATCTCGACTCTCGTAGCTCAGCAACATGACGTTTACGCAGATCTAAGGTTTTACATTTTTAACAACAACGAGAGGAAGTACTTCACCATTCAAGGTATTTCCTATTTTCAATGCAAAGAAAATGTGATGTATTGGCCGGATTTTTCTCAGTTTTGTGGTAGATGATTCAGCTAATAACTGCATCAGGGGTTCAAAGCTTTAGGGTGAGGTTTAGGCTATTATCGATCCAATGGTTGACAAAAACATGAAATGTATTGACAAGACAATGCTTTGCCCATAATAGTAACATCGAGATCTTTATTATTGTCTGCAGATACTAATGTGTGGAAATTTAGTGTCTTCAAAACGATGTGGGGATTCTCTCAGGTCATCTCTGTTGATACATTCAAAGACCCTAAAAACGGATACATTTACGATGGAGATCACTGAGAGTTTTGGTGTTGATGTGACCATTCATTTTCGCTTTGAAAAATCTGAACTTTTCACTGCCATTGAGAGTTTCTCTAAACCAAGATACGCCTGGACCATTCGGGGATTCTCTTCGTTACTCAAAAAGTCTTACGTCTCAGATGTATTTTCCATCGGAGGAAGAAATTGGTGAGTCCATATTAGTTTTGAAAATGATAAAGTCTTGAGAGTAGTGGTAGTAACACGTATCGTCATTTGATGATCAGGAATATACAAGTGTACCCAAATGGTGATGCTAGAGGAGAGGAAAAATTCTTGTCGATGTTTCTTAGCCTTAATGCGAACGAGAAATTGAGATCCTATGAGAAGATTTATGTTCGAGCCAGGCTTCGTGTTCTTAACCAACGTGACTTCAACAACATCGAAAGGCAACGTAAAACAGATGCAATATATACACTATATGTAGATTTATATGGCGACGTTCGCAATGACTAATGAGATACTTGTTGTTGTGACAGTCGATGCATGGTTCAGTGGTCCGGGGAATGCAAGAATTTCTGGTTGGGATTATCATGAGATTATCTCACTCTCTGATCTCAAAAATTCATTTAAGGGTTTTGTTGTGAATGATTCGTTGATGGTTGAAGTCGTAATGGAAGCCATTTCTTCGACCAAGTACTTCCCTAGTTAGATTTCTACAACCAAGCTTATATGCTGAACGTTTGCTTTATTATCAACCACGTTTGTTTTCTTTCCTTTATTATCAACCACTTAATGTATGACTCGGTGTTTGCGTTTTCAGTAACAAATGAGTTTCTTTTCTCTTTTTTTTTTCATGAAAACATCATTCCTGATCAATTTAAAACTCCAAAGTTTACAAACATCATGAATCCTTCACAATTTCACCTGTAAAATTAGTGTGTTGAAATGGTTGTTTGGTTTAGCAGAAAATCGGGTCTGATTAGCATAAAATTGAATATGGATCAAATCTAAAATATAGTTCGGTCATGTTTATTTAATTATAATGTTAAGATGTGTTTTTAATTATAATTAACTGCATTTTTAGATTGTAATTACAAAATTCTGAATGGTTTAAATTTACAAAACAAAATTTGTGTGGTGGTTCCTTTAAAAAACTAAGAATTTTCGGTGGTTAAAGTTTAAATTTTTTGTCGAGTTGTTCTCAGTCTGGTGTTTAGGATGATCCAGCTAATGACTTGGCACCAGAGTTCGATTCCTACCCGCTGCATTATGATAGTTTTAAAAAGGAATTTTAGGGGTGGCTTTAGACTATGGATCGGGCCTTGTTGATCCAATATTGGCAAAAAAAAGTTTAAATTTTTGGTGGGGTTTTAAATTGATCACCCAAACATCATTGAAATTAACATTTGGAAAATGGCATGGAATTATTTATTTGAATTTCGTCCTTCAACATACTACAATAAGCTCTTAAATTCTTTGGAATGCCACAATCAATAAATATGGTGGGGAGTGTCACTTTGTGATGACATTATGGCATCACAAATGATTTGATGTGCTCTTGGAAAGAAGACATGGACATAATGTAGATGACAAATGGCATCTACAGGGCCATAGACATGAAAACATAGAGGACATGGACATGGTGTAGATTATCTCCTTATAAGATAACTAACATGAGGAAAATTTTATAACATGTGACAACTTTTAAAACACGGAAGACATAGACATGAACGTAGAGAGATGAATGATCTCATATATTGCAACATATGAATGTTTTTGACATATGTAGGACATAGAAATTGCCATGGACATAAATATAGATAATCTACAGAAATATAAACATCTGGATACATAGATGTACACAAAAAACATATACAACATATGAAAACGGATAAAAATTAAAAATAAAGAAAGACGATTGAATAAAGAATGGATGAACTTTGGAGAAATCAAAATGAAAAAGAAAAATAAAGAGAAGAACAAAATTATATTTCAACAAAACGGAAAGTGGCATTTTTTTAGTAGGTTGAGTTTTTGTGGCATTTAGGACATTTCAATAACTCAAAAGATTGCTTTGATATTTATTCAATATATAATAAAAAAAGTTTGGTATAGCCCTATACAACTAGAATTTTCATGTGATAATCTTTTTTTTATTTTGGTTGAATTTTTAAATTTATTGATCAACAAAAATAATATTTACAAATAGAGAGCAAGAAACTCGGACTAAAAAATAAAGAATTAAGCCATTCTAATAGCAGAGGTAGAGAATTCCTCTTTGTAAACAGTTGATTAGTGTCTCCAAAGGAAGATCCAGACTAGACTTAGGATTAGGAGGCAAAAGACGGGAAACAACATCATATAACTCATGAAATCGTCTACAACCTGCCAAGGTACCAATGAAACCAGCAGGAGAGAAAGTCGATGCTACAGTAGCAGAACAAGCTATTCCGAAATATTAGATGCTGCAATCACCTGTTATATCTATCAATTTACCCCCATAGCACCAATTATCAAACCAGAAGTGGGAGTTAAATCCAGAGCGAATATGGACTTTGATAAAAGGATAAGCTACAAGTATGAGCTTAAGGAACTTATGCCAGACCCATGACCCTTGAGAGTTAAGTTTAGCATCTAAAAAAGATCCATTTCGAAGCAGATACATATGAATCCAGTCAACCCAAAGAGAGGTCTTTAAAGACACAAGGCGCCAGATCAGATGAAGTGCAAAGCAACGAGATGAGTCTTTGAGACGACGAAGACCAAGACCACCCTCTTTCCAAGGAAGACAAACATCAGACCAGCTAACCTTTGGTTTAGCAGATGTATTTTGGGAACCAAACAAGAGAAAACCTGAACATAACTCCTCGATTTTCTTGAAACAATGAGAGGGTAACTGAAAAGTAGAGCACCAAAAATTTGAAAGTGCTAAAGATAATAAATTGAATTAGCTGCAATCTTCCTACATTAAAAAATAGTTTTTGTAGCCCAAGCAGACATTCTGGATCGAATCTTGGCCATGAGAGGTTCATAGTCAACACTAGTCATACCTTAGTAGTAAGAGGGAGGCCAAAGTATCTAATTTGAAGCTCACCAATGGGAATACCAGCCTCAAGTGAAGCAGAAATGATAGGATTAAAGTCACTAGCTGCCATAAAAATGGTAGATTTTGAAGCATTTTATATGCAAACCAGATATGTTACCAAAAGGTCTCATAGTTTCTAGAATACCCTTGAGAGAACGAGTAGTGCCATCCAGTGCCGCGCTTAGCAACATGGAGGCCTAGGGCCATATGTCAAATTTTATTAGTATTATATTTATATTTTTTTTAAAAGAAAATTTGTATTTACTGAAATATGACTTTAACAATTATAAATACTTTTTAATTTTTTAAGAGTTTTTTTATTTATAGTAAGTTAATATATGTACTAGAAATAATTTATTGTAAGCATATCTATAAATAATATTTGGTAGTAACAAGAATTTTTGAATGATATACATGTTTTTAAAAGAAAATTTTCAAAGTAAATTGATCTCTAACTAAAATGTAACTATTTATATAAAATGTGGCATTTGAATAAGAAAATTTGTATAAATGGGTGTTTTAAAATGAATTTTAACCAATTTTTAAAAATTCACTAGGAGCTACGCATGCTGTGAGGTAGCGCCTAGCGACTAATCGGTTAATCGGATATTATGCGGGGATTAATTGGAGATTTATTTTACTTACTTTTATATAATTTTATGGTTTATATGTAATATATGGTAAGTCATTAGAGAAACTAAATGTGGCGTAGTGGTTTGGGCTCTAATAGCACCTATTATGGCATAGGTTCGGAGGTTCAGTACCCAAATTTTCACATCTTTTCGTTTGCTTTTAATGAGGGGCAAAAATGTCGTGGTCACCCATTTTTCCCGGTTTGTGCTTCACCTTTATTTTGATTTCTTGTAGATTTATCCCATACATAAACAGATCTACCAAAATATAGTTGATTTTGAAGAACGTATGAAGAAAAAATGAGTTTTTTTTAAGATTCTCAAATAATACTCCGATGGTAGTCAAATCGCCACGGTTCTTGACCGAGCAACGACTACTCGCCGCGTAGATGGTTCAAACCGCCATGTTTTAGAACAGGGATTTTAACTAACTAAATTAAAAATTTTATGGAAAAATGTGGATTTGAAATGGAGAAAAATAATGGAGGTCTTGAGCAAATGTCCTTTTTGTTGAATGGGAGGCACGGCCCTAGTGCCATCAAAGAAAACTAGAATGTTATCAGCATAACTAAAATGGGTTAAGTGTACATGCTTGCATAAAGGGTGAAGACCAAACTGGGAATTCTTGGCAGTCAGGTTCAAGAAGTTTGAGAGAACATTGTTCATTATCACACAGAGATAATAAAAAGGGAACACCCTTGACGAATCCCACGAGAACTTAAGAAACCTCCAAGATCACCATTTATCGAAATTGAAAAAGAGGCAGTAGAGATACAAACATATATCCAGTGAACAAAAGCATCAGGAATACCCATAGTTCGAAAAACAAACACAGTAAAGTCAAATTTGACATGTGATAATCATTTTACTTAAACTTAATTATATTCAATGTCAAAAACAAATTGAAAGCAAGAATAAATTCACACAAAATCGTTATGGTCATGTGTATGTGCGTGTGAGTTCATGAAAGGTCCCTTTACGACTTACGAGTTGCCCCTTCAAACACACACAATCTCAACTCGCCCTTTCCATTTTAGGGTAAAATGTTTGTAACCCGCCTTGGCTAAACTCCGGCCACCACTTTTCTCCAAATCCGGACCCAACCACCACAACACCACATCAGAGTGTTATCACCAGGTCAGATTTAGATTATGCATATGTAATTCTATTTAAGTTGAAAATATGAACTATGACCAGTTAATTTTTTCCTTCAAACATCTTTCTTATTGTCAATGTATTGTATTTACGTGGATTAACAAGACTCTTAAAGATTAATTTTAGTATTATGATTCTGTTATATAAAAGGGTGAATGAGGCTAATATACATAGAATTAAAGTTATTTAGTTATTTGGCATGGAGAGAGAAAATCAATTTTGCACATAATATATTTCCTATTAGACATGTAATAGGATTGTAGTTAAAAAGAATCTAGACGGGTAAAGAATTAAACATGTACGAACGATCCAAATCCCAGTCGAAACTATCAAAAAGAGCAAGATGTACCAAGTGTTCGAGAAATTTGACTTTGTGAAAAGTTTAACAATTTAATTCTCCTTCCAAAATAACTCAAATATTAATTTTACCCACGGTTGATTTGAGTTAATTAAATCGATTTAACCGATATTAGACCGGTGTTTCGTGAGCGTATACCATACTAAAACCCAATTCGTTTACTTTTAAGTGAACATTAAAGCATATATGTAAGTTAAAAAGTAAATGAACTGGGTTTTGGTATGGTATACGCTCACAAAACACCGGTTCAATATCGGTTAAATCGATTTAACCAACTTATATCAATTGGTGCTGAAATTAATATTCGAGTTATTTTGGAAAGGAAATTAGATTGTTAAGTGGTCAAATTTGTCAAGGCAAAGAACTGGGTACATCTACCTTTTTTTTTTATAGTTTCGAGGGGATTTGGATCGTTGACCCACAAATATTAGATTGGCAAGATATATAGATGTCGATTTTGGAATCAAAACTGAATCATTCGGAATGAATTGAAATGCCACAAGTGGATAACATTGTATATTTTACAGAGAAATGATTTTTTTTTGTTAACTTAATTATATATAAAAACTGAAATCAAAAACGGGTCCAAGTGACCAGTACATTGTTCACCAACAAAATGTTTCTCGATAACCTTCGAGCCCTCCTAGCTAAGGAATCGGCCTTGTAGTTCAAAGCACGTGAAAGCAATGATAATGAGACCAACTCAAAATCGTTTTTGAGTTTGAAAGAATCCTCAAGATATGGTGAGAAAGTTGGCCATGCTGATGGGTCCTCCACCATCTTCACCACTTCCGAGCAATCTACTAGAAACTCCACTTCCGGTAGATGAAGAGAACTAAGGCATGTCATGCCCCATAAAAGAGCCTCGAATTATGCATGCAGGGGGTTAAACTTCGTCGGAAACATTTTGCTCCCATATTCACTTCAGGGTCAGCAAACGAAAAACAATGCCATCCTAAGATGATGAATATCTCTAATTCTTTCCAGGAGGCATCCACCATGCATTTATATCCAGAAAAATCTGATATCACCATAATCAGACTAGAAACTGTTCCTCCTTCAGAGTACAGCGAGACCACCGCCATTCTTGGATTTTGTAGGTATATCTTTCTGAGCTGTCACCCAAGCTTCCACTTCTGCTATAGCTCGCTGAACTAGGTCTTAGGGATCTTGGATCCTAGCCGCGAAGGACTTCTCATTTCTCGCTTTCTGGATGAACCAAATGATCCATGAGAAACTCCTATATCCATCGGCTTTGGGGATTCGCCAGAATAAATAGTCAATATTAGAAAATATCAAAGTCCCAGGAAATTGAGAGCTTGCTGGAATTTTAGAGAGTGCCCACGTCTAGAGCGCCGGTGGGCACTCAAAAATTACATGATTAATATTCTTATCCTCTTTACCACATCTATCACATCGTGTATCATATTGTATCCCACACCTTATTAATTTGGATTTGACTGCTATTTGTCCTGATAACACTTGCCATATAAAATGTCTTATTTTTTTGTGGTGCTTTCACTTTCCATGCTTTCGCTTGGAGATCATGTATATGTGGACCAAAAGCATTCAATGATCGTTGGGAAATATTTCTCTCTGCCCAGTAACCTGATTTAACCGTGTAAACACATGTTTTATTGAAATGCCATCCTAACCAGTGTCTTGTTGGGAATCTTGGTATATGCAAACTGAGTATCAAATTAACATCCTATGGGGTGAAAAACTGTCTAGTAAAAGGTTCTCTTCAAAGTTTAGTATGGTTGTCAATCAGGTCTGAGACTCTTAGGTTTGGGTGTAATTGAGGGCCATTACTAAGTGTGGAGAAATGATTTCTTTTACCATGATTCTATTATTGTTATCGAAAATGTAAATAATATAGCAGGGCAAAGTACCATTCAACGTACCAATACTATTGCTTGAAGATTTAAGTATTGTAATGAAAAAGAATAATGTTTTAATTATACAGGTTGAAGAATGTAATCATCGATTCAGCAAAAGACACTAAGTGTAGGAAAGAGTCTCGGTCATGTGGAGGCTTTCAAGTACAAAGAAGTAAAAAAAGACTCTTTAGCAATCAGAGGGTCTTAAGGTATCTACAGGTTTATGGAAATTTTATAGATCTGAGTTTGGGAGGTCCGGGTCTTTAGCCAATTTTGACTATTGAACCAGCTCAGCTTAAGCGAGGAGCAAGCTGAGATGATTAGGTTCGTTTTTTGTTTCATTTTTGGTTTGGAGTCTGTTACTTCTTATCTTATCCTTTACTGAGTATAAGTATTAGGTTGTTAAGATTTAGATCATGGTTATGAGTTAGAATTTTAAAACCAGAGAGAGAGAGAGAAAGTAAAGATCGAATCTGTAATCTTTGAGCTCAGTTTAAAGCATTAATGGAAGAGATTGGCTACCAAAGCTTTTGCTCCGGCAAGATGTAGGTTCACTATTTTGAACTGAACTCGTAAATCTTGGTGTTCTTCTTTCTCGTTTTAATTTATAACTCAAGCTCCGATAAGTTTTTCAATCTGATTCAAAAGCATAAACTCATCTCAAGTTTCATCATATTGGTATCAGAGCAAGGTTAATACCTTGAGAAGAATGTGAAGCAAGGAGTTCTTACTGTAATCGAAGATGTCTGTTAGCAAGAATAAGTCAAAGATAGCGATCTTTGACAAAACCGGAGATTATAGGTTATGGAAGAAGAGATGATTGCATATCTAACGGTACAAGGACTAAAGGATGTTCTCAAGCCACCGAAGCCTAAGGAAGTAACAGCAGAAGATGAGAAGAAACCAGAAATTCAAAAGAAACTTCAAGAGGAAGAAGAAGCTAGAGAAGACAAAGATGAAAAAGCTTTAAATCTATTCTTCTTGGCAGTCGGAGATAAGGTTCTAAGCAAAATAAAAAATTGTACAACATCTGCAAGTACAATCGAAGCATTAGATAAGATGTATCTTTCGACAACTTTACTAGATCGTATCTATTCGCAACTTAAAGTGTATTCATTTCAAATGCAAGAAAGCAAGGCAATTGATCAAAACGTCGATGATTTCTTGAAGTTAGTAGGAGATCTGAGACATCTTCAAATCGAGATTGAAGAAGAGACACATGCGATTCTTTTGCTGAAGTTTTTGCCTAATTTCTATGATCATTTAGCTGAAACTCTAACATACAGCAAAGATAAACAGTGTGTTGAATATGTAGTTACAACTGCAAAGTCAAAGGAGCAGAAGCGCAAGAAACTAGGTGTAATACAAAAATCAAATGGAGAAGGTTTATTTGTGAAAGGAAAATCTGAGACAATAAAGGGATCATCTAATTACAAAGGAAGAAGCAAGAGAAGGTCAAAGTCCAGAGATAAGAAAAGAGGAGAGTGTTGGATTTACGATAAAGAAGGGCACTTCAAGAAACAGTGTTATAAATAGATTGAAAGGAATAAAGGCAGGAATCAATCTCAATAATAGGGAGAATCATCATTGGCAAAAGATGATGCAACAGATCTTGTTGGATTAGTAGCAGCAGAAGTAAATCTAACATGTGACGATGCAGATAAAGAACAGTGGATTCTAGATTCAGGATGTTCTTTTCATATGACATCAAAGAGGGACTCGAAGAGTTAAAATGGCAAATGACAGTTCTTGCCAAGTAAGAGGTATCAGATCTATAAGATTTACTAATCCTGATAACAGTACTTTTATTCTGCATGATGTCAGGTATATGCCTGAGATTTCTAGAAATCTCATATCCTTGGGGACTATAGAAGAGAAGGGTTGTGAATTTAAAGGCATTGGCGGAATTTTGAAGATCATAAAGGGAAGCATGGTAATTATGAAGGTAAAGAAACTTAGAACTAATAATGGGCTTGAGTTTTGTAACCTTGAATTTGACGGGTGCTGTAAAGAAGAAGGAATTGTAAGACACAGGACGTGTACTTACACACCCCAACAAAATGGGGTTGCAGAAAGACTCAATAGGACCATTATGAATAAGGTTCGAAGTATGCTTAGTGAGAGTGGTCTAGATCAAAGGTTTTGGGCAGAAGCAGTATCTACTGCAGTGTATCTAATCAATAGATCACCATCATCTGCTTTAGAGTTATACCAGAGGAGCTTTAGACTTCAGCAGTACCAAACTTAGAGAATCTAAGAAGATTTGGTTGCATAGCCTATACACATACAACATATGGAAAATTGGAACATCGTGCAAAGAAGGGAGTTTTCACAGGTTATCCAGAAGGAGTTAAGGGTTATAAAGTATGGCTCATAGAAGAAGACAAATATATAATTAGCAGGAAAATTGTTTTCAGAGAGGATGTTGTTTACAAATATTTAAAGACAGAAACGTCTTCAGGTAAAAGTCAATTAGATTTTAATAAACTAACAAGTCTTGAGTGTGTTGAAGAAAATGCAGGAAAGAAGAATATCTCTTCTGAAGGTGGATTTAAGGAACTGCATCAACATGACGCCTCAAACTGAACACGAGCCAGAGGAACAAAATTAAACAAGAGAAGCTTCTGAGTCAAGTTCTTTAGACAATTATCTACTAGCCAGAGACAGAACAAGAAGAACCATTTAACCACCTACACGATATCGAGATAATGAACAAGAAGATGATGAAGTAGATGAAGCTATAGCAGCCTTCATGTGTTCATTAACAGAAGATGCAGGAGAATATGAACCAAAGACTCATGCAGAGGCTATGGAAGACAATGACAGAGATAAATGGAGTGAAGCAGAAAAGGAAGAGATGCAATCTCTTTGGAAGTATGGAACATGGGTTCTGATAGAAAGACCAGAAGGAAAGAAAGTCATAGGGTGCAAGTGGGTATTCTAAAGAAAGGCAGGAATACGAGGAATAGAAAAGCCAAGGTTTAAAGATCGTTTAGTTGCCAAAGGATACTCACAGAAGGAAGGGATTGATTACCAAGAAATTTTTGCACCAGTGGTAAAGCATAAAACTATCAGGTTCATATCATCTCTTGTTACTAATTTTAATCTTGAGTTGCAGCAACTAGACGTTAAGACAGCTTTCTTACATGGGTATTTGGATGAGTATATTGTGATGGAACAACCAGAGGGATTTGTAGATCATAAGCATCCAAATAAGATATGTCTCCTTAAGAAGTCTTTATACGGATTGAAACAATCCCCTAGGCTGTGGAACAAGCGCTTTGAGGAACTGCCCTAGACTTAGCTTCTTGCTTGTCCTCAAGCAAGCTGAGAACCTATGACTAAAAAGTGAAGTGTAATCAATGAACTCATTCGTCATTATAATACTACAAAATCAATTTTCTTTTGTAATCCACATGAAAAACTTACCTTATACAATCGAGACCACCTTGTACTTCCCCCAGACTTTGCAACTATCATAAGCAAACTCCACAATCCAAGTGAGTGACCCAAATGTGTCATACCGACTTCCTAAGATATCTAGGTGCAATCTCATCGAGGGAGTATCGATCAGAGGATACATGGGTTTCTTTTCCAGCATTAAGAATACCTTCTATATGATTTATTTCCTTTTATTTCATTTTCATTGCAAACAAACCAAATTTGATTTGGTTGGTTCTTTAGCAACTCAAAAAGATGTAAGCAAGAGTAGCATCATTGGAGGTTTCCTCTGTCCACTAAAAATACTTAAGCAAGAGTAGTGACATCGGAGGTTTCCTCAGCCTACTAACAATACATAAGCAAGAGTAACGTCATTGGAGCCCTTTTCCCTGAGCCTACTAACATTGCATGCAAGTTTGTTCTATAGTTACTTCATATTAAGCACAAACACTTTAAATGAAGAGAAGGAAACCATACTCACACATGTAAGTTTTTCATGACAAGAAGTGAGAACCCGATCCAATGTATATCAAGCCACTTGACAAGAAATTAAATCAGGTTAGTTGTGAAGCCAACATGAGATTCTTCGAGTACTAATATGTATGCATTTTATCCCATTTTAGGAACATCATTTAGCATAATTTGCATCCATATTTATAGCATTCCCATCACTTTAGAGTCATTTTAGGTTTATATTGCATACTTTACATTTCCATTGCATACACTTGCTTATGGAGCTATTTTAGGTATTTTGGATCATATTTTGGAGCGTTCTGGACGTGAGCACCATCATGGATTAAATTTGAGGAATGAACACAACAAAGGAAGTAGCTAAGGTCCCCATTTAGCTCAACTCGCCAGCACAACTCACCATACATGGCGCGAGTTGCATCCAAATGGTCCAGAAACATCAAACGGAACCACCAGAAGCTGTTTTTTGAGGAATTTCAGCTCAGCTCGCCCCTTGAGCTCGCCATAAGGTGGCGAGGGCACCTTCATATGATCACAACTCGCCAAATTCATGCCCCAAGATGCTCGTTTGAAGTTCCCACATGCAACTTGCCACTCCAACTCGCCATACATGGGGCGAGTTGGCCATTTCCCGAACTTTGACCATTTTTTATGTTGACTTTTTTTAAGGGTTTTTTAAGTGGGATATAAATACACTTTTTAGACCCACAAACAGAGGACCACGCATCACGTTACTCTTTTGCTTAGTTTCAAACTTGTTTATTCTATTTTCTCTCTTGTATTCAGATTTTGATCTTCAGATTTTGATCTTCAGATCTGATATGGATGATTGAGTTTACGCAATTAATGTGTAGTTAATCTTATTCATCTCTTTCTCATCTTTCTTATCATGCTATTTATTTTAATTTCTAGGTTTTTGCATTTGTTCATAATTAGTTAGTAGATTCCATTAGGGTTCTTGAGGAAATAAGTTAGATTAGTGTAGATCTAAGGGTTTCCAAGCTTGCTTAAGGTTGTTTATGTTTAGATATCTTCAGTTTAGGTGTTCTTTATGCTTATTTCATCTTAGCTAGTTGGAATTTGATGTTAGGCTTTCATACACCTACCAATTGTTCAACAAAATGTCTGAATGAGCCTAGTTCTGAGATTTGCTTTCCTTGCCCAATATATTAGTTGTTTTAGGTTGCATATTGGCTAGAACAAGTTGTTTCTTCATGCCAATCCATGTGTGGATCGCTTATGAGAGTAGGATCAGATTGCACTTGGGTTGAGTTTTTAGATTTCATGAGAATGTTTCTGATTGCTTTTGAATCTATTTCCTAGAGATCAGCTAATTAGGTTGTTAAGTAAGCTATTGAAACCCCTGGTGAAGCATTAGTCATTGATCTCACTCCCCAAGAACCCCTTATTTAATTTGCTTATTTGCTTTATTTCATATATTGCTCTGTTTTATGTTATTTCTCTGTTTCTTATGCTCTGTTTTCACTTGCTCTGTTCTATGTTATTTGCATTTTGATTGCGACAAAATCAATTGATAGATTTGGCTTGGATTAGATTAGTTTATCATGTCATGAGTGCTAGCAACACACTTGTTGGTTCGATACCTTATATACTATAAGGATTTGATGACTTGGTAGCAAAATCTTGTTATCAAGTACCTAAGAAGATATGAGTAATGTTGAGAAGTTATGTTAGCTCTAGGTTTTCCAATAGTCAATTAATTCCTATTAGGTCTGAGTCAATGGTTACTTAAGTTCCTGAAAATGCAATAAACCTCGAAAATCATAGTTCATACAACCGGTTTTTAGACTCAACTGATTCAAGAAAAACATAAAAATGACTCAAAAACAAGAGGAAGAAATTTGTTAGTCACAACATATGTTCTCTCCTAAACTGACTTCACACGTCTTGGTGTGAGAATAAATCCAAAGGAAGCACGAAAAATGATAAAATAATTAGGAAATTGAAAGATGTTAAAAAGGAATGACTTCGGGAAACCTGGTGAGGGATCGATCGATTATAAACTAGATTGATCGATCTGGCAATATCGATCTTCAAATCGACATGAAATTGGTCACTAGTTTGTGCGCATAACTACCATGTAACAAGGATCGATCAATTCACAGATTGGATTGATCGATCTAGTTCGTGTGAATGTGCACACAATCTTCAGAACGAGCAAGTTTGGTCGTTGGGTCGTGCACATCATCGTATTATCCCGTCGGTGGATCGATCTATGAGTACATCGTTCAACCTCAACATATTGTTTTGCACCGTTCCTTCCTGAAACAAACGATAACAGAAACAAAAGACACAAAAAACATAAAGTGCATAAAAAGAAGACACCTACTAGTGGGTTGCCTCGCACTTAGTGCTTGTATAAAATCATTAGCTTGACTTGGAGTTTACCTAAGCGAGGGGATGGTTTTCCAAAGGGATTGAGTCTCCTTCGGTGATGTATGTATCTGCTAAATATGGCTTCAATCATTGCCTATTGTCTATGAACTCGCCCCCATTAGTGTCCAGCAACACTACATCGCCATAAGGACATACTTATTTTATCGTGAATGGTCTAGACCACCTCGACGTAAACTTACCAAGGAAAAGTTTTAAGCAAGAATTGAACAAAAGTACCTGATCGTTGGCACCAAATTTCCTATTAAGGATACATTTGTCAAGATATGCCTTTATTTGTTCCTTGTAAATCTTTGAATTCTTATAAGCTAAGTTACAAATCTCTTCAAGTTCATGCACTTGCATCATTCGCCTTTCAGAAGCTGGTTTGATGTCAAAATTTAGGAGTTTAATGGCCCAATTTGCCTTATATTCGGGCAAACTAGGAGATGACACGACTTGCCATAGATGAAGTGGAATGGTGTTGTGCCGAGTGGTGTCTTGTATGTTGTCCTATATGTCTAGAGAGCTTCATCGAGTTTGATAGATCAATCCTTCCGTGTTGTACCAACCGTTTTTTGATGGATGCTCTTAATCTCTTAGTTTGAAATCTCAACTTGACCGCTCGTCTATGGATGATAGGGTGTAGCAACCATATGTTTGACTCCATATTTCTTCCAAAGATCATTGAAAGTCTTGTTGATAAAATGAGAACAACCGTCATTGATGACCATAAAGTCGATTTCCCAAACATCAAACACTTTGACTTCTAGGATGAAATTCTAAGGCATTTTGTTCCTCTTGCTTATGTTTCCTTGCCTTAATCGCACCTCGAAATGAGTGCATGCGCATCATGAATTATTGTCGTAAATATGGCAAAGTGCCCAACATAGAAGGAATCGAGGCAGTAAAACAGAATCCCTGGAATTTCATCCTCAGTAACACACCTTTTGAAAATTCCATCTGCACATTTCTTATATAAGTAAGGCTCATCCTAGAGATAGTGCATGATATCTCTAAGACATTTCTTCTTCTTGTAGTTGTAGAAGTGTATAGGTTCGACACCAGCAGCTAGGTAATTGGGGATCTCAGCAACCCACAGAATATCGGGAGAGCTAGAATTACGCGTAAGCGCACTAGATGTAGTGTTACATAGCCTAATCGAATAGTGCTCCTCAGGCAAGCATCATTTCAAGGTACCTAATCCTCGAATGTCAGCCTAGAGAGGTGATCATCCACTCTATTCTCAATACCTCTCTTGTCTTTAATCTCGAGATCAAACTCTTGAAGAAGTAGAACCCATCTAAGAAGTCTTGTTTTTGCAACTTTCTTGAAAAGAAGATATCTCAATGCAGCATTATCGATATGCAAATTACTTTGGAGCCAACTGGATACGACCAATTTCTCGAAACCAAACACGATAGCAAGAAGCTCCTTCTATGTGGTCACATATTTACGTCGAGCATCATCCATGGTTAGACTAGCATAGTAGATAACATGCAGCTTCTTATTCTTTCGCTGCCCCAAAACAGCACCTACTGCATAGTCACTCGCATCACACATTACCATAAAGGATAATTCCCAATCTGGAGGCTGCACAATTGATGCACTAACGAGAGCTCCCTTGAGTGTGAGAAGGGATTTCATGGCATGCCTTATAGAATTCAAATTTCACATCCTTACACAGTATATGCGTCAATGGTCTGGCTATCTTTGAGAAGTCCTTGATAAATCTTCTATAAAATCTAGTGTGTTCGAGAAAAGATATGACTTTTTTCACTATGGTCGACGGATGCAGACTCGTCATGACCTTGATATTTGTCCAATTAACCTTAATCTCGTGCTCAGAAATCTTGTGACCCAAAATTATCCCGTCTCTCACCATGATGTGTCGTTTCTCCCAATTTAGCATGAGATGTTTCTCCTGACAACGCTTGAGTACCCTCTATATATATTAGAAAGACAGCTAGCAAAAGAAGAGCCATAGACAGAAAAATCATCCATCAATACTTCCATTATTTCTTCGATCATGTGAGTGAAAATGGGCATCATGCATCGTTGGAAAGTAGCTAGAGCATTACACAACCCAAATGGCATTCTGTGATAAGCAAAAGTAGCATAGGGACATGTAAAGGTAGTCTTCTCTTGATCATCGGGGTGTATTGGAATCTGATAAAAAACATGAATAACCATCTAAGAAACAGTAGTAAAGATGGTTTGCCAATCTCTCAAGCATTTGATCAATAAATGGCGTAGGCAAATGATCCTTTATAGTGGAAGAGTTCAAATTTCTATAATCAATACACATTTTATGTTATGTTGTAGTTCTAGTCGGTATTAACTCATTATTATCGTTCTTCACTATAGTTACACCTCCCTTCTTAGGAACCACATGTACATGACTAACCTAGTTACTATCAGAAATAGGGAATATGATTCCAACTTCTAATAATTTCATTATTTCTTTCTTAATAACGTCCTTAAGGTTAGGGTTGAGTCGTCTCGGATTCTCTATAGAGGTTTTCGATTCATCAATAAGATGTATCCTATGCATACAAAGATTAGGCGAGATTCCAGTAATATCATCTAGCGAATAGCCTAATGCCCCACGATACTTGCGACGTTCGCACATAAGTAAGGTGGTCTCAACATTACTCAAACTAGCATTGATGATTATTGGAAAGGTCAAAGTAGGTCCGACAAACACGTACCTTAGCCCTATTGGGAGTGTTTTTAGTTCGATTTTTGGAGCTTTAGACTCACTCCATGGGTTGTTTGAAAGTGCAGGAAGGGATGGTTTAGGTGCATCCAAGGAGAGATAAGCTAACATCTTTTCTATTCTCTGGCATGAATCCAGCATCTTAGCAAACCCTCTTGCCTCGTTAATGAGGAAACTGAGATCTGTCTCAGCCTTAGTCAAAACGATGTCTAAAGGGTCGTCTGAAAGAATCTCCTCATCACTTCTACTGCGATCTCCTCTGAGTCATCTACCATATAGGTAATTCCATTCAATATGGGTTTTTTCAGCATCTTTTCCATCTCAAATTGCATAACCATGTCACTTAGATGGTGGTCAATCGTCCATTTTCACATCGATGATTGCTCCTACAGTTTTTAAGAATGGTCTTCCCAAAATCATGGGTCCCTAGGTTCCTTATCGAGCTCCAAGATAACAAAATCGGATGGTATAAATGTCTTCCCTATCTTGACGTGTAGGTCTTCTAAGATGCTTATAGAAGCTTCACTAAGCGGTCTGCAAACATCAACAAAATTTTTGTCCTTTTGAAGTCAGTGTACCTTAAACGTTGTGCGACAGAATACGGCATCACGTTTACGCTTCAACAAAGGTCACAAAGAGACCGAGTGAATGTCAATGATCCAATCAGGACAAACAGTACAAATCGCCCAGGATCTTCTTTTTTCTTAGACATCTTGTTATGTAATACATCACTACACTCTTGAGTGATCATCATAACATTTTCTTCCTAGTGAACTTGCTTGTGACCAAACCCTTAACATAGTTCTTAAATGTGAGAATCATCTGCAAGGCATCAACAAAAGGTAGTTTCATAGACAACTCAGCCAACATCTCCTTGTACTTGGAATCCTTTAGAGATATCTTAGGTGTAAATGGATATGGAGATTTAAGTGTGTACATTCTCTCTACTACCTCTAGTACCTTCTGATTTGAACCTAACTGAATCTACTGAGCTGGCTCTGGTGTGGCCTCTTCCGCTGAATTGCTTACCTCGTCATCATCATCAACATCATCAAGGTCTATAATCATGTTGCTAATGGCGGGTTTCTATATAATAGGTTCTAGTTCTCGGCCACTTCTAAGTGTGATAGCACTGCATTCCCTATTGTCTTGTTATCTCGCCCCCCACGTAGATTGCTGCTGATTCTCAGCGATTTGGTCAAATTGGGGGTCTAACCTCTTTACATGAGCAAATACTTTTTCATATATGTTGTTCAGGTCATTGTACACCTCGTCTACCCTTGAATTAATCTCGTTCGTAGCCTTATACTGTCCTTGAACGAGATGCTGCAACATTGCTTTGATTTCATTCCGAGAGCTATTTGTGGATTGATGACGGGTTAGGTTGAAGGTGAGACTCCTGAGTTGAAGCAACTTTGCTTGATGTCACATCGATGTATAACCCTCTTTTTTCCTCTACTTGCTGCAATGAACATTTCCAGCTTAGCAGTATGTTCGTTTATCTTCCGAGACTGAATGGTGCTTTTGTGGTCAGATTGGTTGTATTCAGGGCATTGATGGCTTAAACTTGCTGCCAAGTTCTCTATTAGGACGAACACTTCTTCCTTGGTATTGGTCATGAAGTCACCATTGCTAGCAGCATTCAAAGACCTCTTGTATTTCCAGTCTATGATATGCATCATATTTACATAGATTCACATTCATTCATATTTGTGTAAGTTTTCTTTAGTTTTTCAATTTAGAGTTTAGATACAATCGTGTCACATAATTGATCATTTTTGAGTCTTTTAGGTGGATTGGAGCTAAGTCTTGAAGGTGTGGAAGCTAAGGGTCAAAACTAGAAGCAAGGAAGCATCAAAGAGGAGAAGAAGTGTGAGCAACGAAGATCACGACCAACTACTCGAGATATTAATCGAGAAAATGAGCCAGCGAGGAGAAGTGGAGAAATCTCGAGTATATGATTAAGAAAGTGATCAAGATTTTCGGCCAAAACAAAAACATGGATTCGTCACAAGAAATCTCGAGTATATGATCGAGAAAGTGATCGAGATTTTCGGCCATAACCTTTCCAGCTTCACAATCTTGACCATTTGGTTGAGATTATGGTCAAGATTTCTAACACATCACTTGTCTATATTTTATCAAACCTGGTTTGTTCCAGGTCGACCCATTTCCATTTTTAACACATTAAAACCCAAATGTTTAGAGTTTTTTTTAGCAATCTTTCACTTTTTTTCATTTCTTTTGAGCAGCCACTAGAGAGAGAGATGGAGAATAATTGGAAACCCTTTTGAGGATGATGATCTTTGGATCATCATCTCCCATCTATTGAAATTTGTTCATCCTTTCTCTTTTCTTCTTCATTATGTTTATGATTTTTATTTTATGGTTAATTTCTTGTCTTGCTTCATGTCTTTGATGTGTGAGTAGTGAAGTGATAGATTGATGGTTAGGTAGATCTTAGGATTTGATGGTTGAATCTTGTGTTTAAGTTGATAGATCTATTGATTCCTTCACCTAGAGGGTCTTAATGCTAGATTTATCTTGGTCACTTAAATCTAGATGATAGGATATTTTTCACTCGGAAGGTGTTTGTGAAAATTCTCGAATGACTTTTTGTGAGTTAAGCTTCCCTAGCCATTGAAAGATGAAGTCAGGGTGCTTAGTGGTCTTAGTGAGCTTGAGTTTATTGCTTATTGATCTCTAAATTTGAAAATGGAAGTTTTAGCTTCATTGATTGATGAAGGGATTCAATGCCATAGAAGTGGGTTGGTCTAATTGAATGTTTCATGCCCTAGGATGGTTCTTAATGAGTCTTTAAACATCATTGATTCAATTAATTATTTGATCCATTTTCTTGCCTAAAACCTAGTGCTACATTGTGTTTTGTCTTTGTTTAGTTTGCCTGTCATTTGTTCTAGTTGAGTTTGCTTGTTATTTGTTGGTTTCTTTGTTTGGTCTAGTTTGCTTTGTTATAGTTTGAGTAGTCTTTTACTTCAATTACCTCATCTATTGCTATAGAGTAAGTCCAAATTCTTGCAATCCTAGTGTATTGGTTCTAGATTCTCTTTGCAATCGATCCTCAAGTACTACATTGACGTGTTGCACTTGCTGATTAATTGATATTAAAAAGTGTGTATCAATCTACTCCTCCATAAAATATAGTAAGTATCTGCTCATCTGAGGACCCATGATGCGAACAGTCTCTCATGTACTCTCTTAATCTCTCCCCATAATTTATTGCAAGTAAACAACAAACGAAGTAGCATATAAGAGATCGAATCCACAAGAACAAAGTGATTACAAGATCGATCCTATAAACCAAATTAGAGATAAGACATTTCAAATAACTATAATGGTTGCAATTAAATAATCAGGAAACTAAGAGATGTAAATTCAATAAATATAAACATCAAGTTCAGAGTTCATTAGGAAATCAGGGAACTAAGTCAGGGAACTATTCAGAGCAAGATTAAGATCAATTCTTGACTCAAACATAACTATATAGCAAACTCATTATCATGACATCGACTACTATATCTAGCAACCTAGAATCCTAAACTGTCGTTTGGTACTAGAGATCTAAACACGCATTACCGGTTAGGTCTGATAAGTCCACAATTAGCCTTAACATCATCTTTTGTTGGTTAAAGACTAATTGTTCATCTAAGTTCTTTCAAGCATCTAACAAGCTCTTTTGGTGAGTTAAAGAACCTATGATCATACGCTAATTAGCTACTCTAACCTAAGTATTAGGAACAACTTTAAATGGACAACACGGTGAAATTAACCCTACTTGTCCCTAATCCATTGATTCCCTAAAAGCCCTAGAAAACCCTAAACATGATTAGGGAATTACTCAGACATGGCAGAAAAGAACAAAACAATTGAAATCGAAGAAGATTTAATGAAATTTGCAATAGAGATTGAATAGGGTTCATGAATCTTCTCCAAAGAGTTGCAAAGAATGAAATCTTCTGCCCAAAAGTATACAAGAAAAGAATAATACTTATTTTTTCCTAAAATGACTAAAACCTTGCTTAGTATATGTCAAAAACACGTTTTGCACAAAATGAAGAAAATCAGGTTTTCTGTGCAGGCCCGTGGATCGATCAATCCATTTGTAGATTGATCAATCCACTATAGAATAATCGATCTCATTACCAACTGGTTGATCTTGAATTCATGTGCATATCACTCATCGAGAGCTGTATCGGACAATCTTGAGGTGCATGGTCGATCCTTAAGTCGAGCGCACATTCTGATGGCGAGAAAAATGATCGATCAAGTGGGAGCTGGTCAATCATGATCTCGTGTGCAGCTTTTGACACCATAAAGGATCAATCGTTTCAAATGAGGATCGATCGATCCAAATTAGCATCGGTTGATCCTGGAATACTGAAAAACACCATAATTGCTCCATTTCACTCCAATCCATCCCTTGATCGCTTAATCCCATTTTAACCTATATAACACACTATTGAAGACTCAATAAATATGCAGATAAGTGAGTCAAAAACCAATAAAAATGAGATACATCAACTTTATATTATCCTAAACTAGTAATGCCATCTCCAACAGTAGTCTCGGAATGGGTCTCACACATTTTTAAAATATTAGAATAATATGAAAGTATAAGAGATAAGTAGAACCGTCTCTCATTTGAGATACCCATTAGAGACCCTAATACCATATGTCTTCATCTGATTGAACCTAACTTTTATAGAAATTTTTTTTAAAAAAAAAAAACCAAATTCTTGTAAAGATAGGTTTCTTAGATTTATAGTGCGAGCTGATAGACGAGTCTTATAAACATCATTTTTTTTCTCTCTCTCTCTATTGTGCATCATCTTCTTCTTCGTGTGAACCAAGCTTTTTTCAGATCTGAGTTCTTGGTGACAGGCAGGAGATGGCTCAGACTGCACCATCGCCGATCACCTCTCTTTTTGTCCCTCCTCAGGTGATCTGGAAAATAACATCATCGGCTACGGTTTTTAGAGTTAGTGATCTCTAGTTTTGTTAGCTTCGGTCTTGTCTCTTTATCCAGCTCTATTTAGTTGTTACAGCGGCGATGAAGGGGTCACACAGAGCTCCAAGTGTGGGTGAGAGTCATGGTTGAGTCAAGACCGATTGGTCTTCTCTTGGCTAGATCTTGTCTGGGATCTTCTCCTTCATGTAGATCCGAGTTGACAATGGTGACAACACCATTGGAGTAGGCTCGCCGGCTACATATATCTTTATTTTTCTTTCTCTTTCCGGCTGAAGATTATCATTCTCAGATCGTTTGGTTAGTATTTGGTTAGATCTAGATTTAGCCTTGGTTAGGTGCTAATCTAGATTCTCAGTTTAGGGTCTTTATATGCCGCTTAGGTTGTCGTGAAATTTTTTCTTCGGTTTCGATTGGTGGTTGTGCTCATTAAGGTTTGGTTTCTCCATTTAGAGGTTGGTGTGTTCCTTGTCCGTACTTCAAAGATCTGATCGAGGTATGGTCTTTTCTTGGGCTTTATTGAGGCGTTTATCGGTCGACATGTTTTATTTTCGCCATTTCTTGGAAGATGTGTTTTCTATTCTCGTGTTATTTCTGTCATTTAGTTTGTCCTCGATCTCGCTTTCTGTTAGGCTTCTTTTCGTGAATTCGTGCAGTTTGGCTCTAGGACTCTTTCTTGCGAGCTGTGCCACCCCTACCATGTAATGAAATGGGCATTTACCCTAGGCCTCAAATATTTGTCTTATTTTTAAGGCCACAATTTTTACTAATTATTCAATTTAATTAGCTAAACTAATTCTAAGCTATTTTATTTTAGATTTATAAATATATTATATATTACAAGATGTAAATTTTGGGTTATGAATTAAATTTTATCGATCCAATAACAAAAAAATATATTATACAATTATACTTTAAAGTTAATAATATTTTGGAAATTTTTTTAATATAAAACATATTTATCATTCAAAAATAACATATAAAGTATTATATATTACAACTTACCCTAGACTTCCAATAACCTGAGCTCGGTCTTCAGTTCTGAGGTACTCTAATTCACTATATTAAACTCTGCCATTGGTCATGTCTCTAATAGTTTTCGATCTTTAGATTCGAAGTAGCAGATTATTAGAGTGTTTATCTATATAGGTTATATAGTCTTGTCCTTTTAAGATTTTATGTTTTAGTTTTCTTTTTTTCTGGACTTTTTCACTGGAAAAATTTTGTATTCCGTCGACGCTTATGTATTTGAACAATATATTTTTATAGTGCGAGCTATAACATTTTAATGGGGACGTATCTTGATCCGTTGTTCCGGTGGGCAGAGATTCGGGAGGGTTCGAAAGTCAACGATGCTAAAAAGTAACTACCTTTAAACCCATACAGATATAATACTATTTAACTTCCCACTGACATTCACGATGCAGAACATAAAAAAATCTATAATTTAAAATTCTCATCAATAATTGTTTTGTGTCCAGAAGCATCTATCGGAATGCATCTCTCCTCACTTCATATGTCAGTGTCACTATTCTCTCTGGTCTATAGAATTATTCACAACTAAACCTTGAAAAGATGACGAGTCACTACAGAAACACAATCTCTGTTGTTGTTTATCTCTTGTTTTGTCTCTTAATCACGTCTGCGTCTGCACACTCCTTCATACGACAATTCACTGATGGCTTCAACACCAATCTGCAGCGTATGCAGTTTTATTCAAGAATATCTATCTACCTTTGTTAGATTATGTGTTTTGGACTGTGTATCCAAACTTTGTGGCCATTTTGCTCTGTATTTTTTTCTTAAATGCTCTGTTTCATGTTTCAAAACAGAAGAAAATGGAGCAGGACCAAACCCAAACCCGGAAAAAGGGCATTACTTACACAACAAACAAGAGGTCTCATCAATCTCAGCTTCCAACGCAGTGAAAGGTCTGAGAGATCTTCCTCCTACATCTTACTCTCTCAAGATGGAGTCTTTCAACACGCTCCTTAAGTCAACTTACGCAGAGAGATACGAATCTCGTCCTTTCCAAGTTGGTGGATACAATTGGTATGTTTTTAAAGCTGATCTTATATGCTTTTAAATTGAATCTTCTATACACTACAAATCGTTTTATAGATCTCAAGATACAATATTGAAACAGGACACTTGTTGTGTACCCCAACGGAAACAATAAAGATAGTGGCTCAGGATACCTTTCAATGTACATAGCCATAGACAACTCGACTCTCGTAGCTCAACAACAAGAGGTTTATGCAGATCTAAGGTTTTACATCTTCAACAATAACGAGAGGAAGTACTTCACTATCCAAGGTATTTACTATTTTCAATTTTTGTTGTGACAAGAAAATGCTCTGCTCATAAGTTGTAACATCGATCTTTGTGATTATCTGCAGACACTAATGTATGGAAGTTTAGTGTCTTCAAAACGATGTGGGGATTCTCTCAGGTCATATCTGTTGATACATTCAAAGATACTAGAAACGGATACCTTTACGATGGAGATCACTGCGAATTCGGTGTTGATGTGACCATTCCTTCTCGTTTTGAAAAATCCGAACTCTTCACTGCCATTGAGAGTTTCTCTAACCCAAGATACACTTGGACCATTCGAGGATTCTCTACGTTGTTCAAAAACTCTTACTTCTCGGATGTATTTTCCATCGGAGGAAGAAATTGGTGAGTCCATATTAGTTTTGAAAATAATTAAGTCTTTAGAGTAGTGGTAGTAACAAGTATCGCATCTGATGATGCAGGAATATACAAGTGTACCCAAATGGTGATGCTAAAGGAGAGGGAAAATTCTTGTCGATGTTTCTTAACTTTGATGCGAACGTGAAATTGAGACCTTATGAGAGAATTTATGTTCGAGCCAAGCTTCGTGTTCTTAACCAACGCCAACTCAATAACGTCGAAAAGCAAAGTAAAACAGATTCAATATATATATCTGTATATATATATATGGACACATTCGCGATGACTAATGAAATCATTTCTTGTGAACTTTCTTTGTTTTGGCAGTCGATGCCTGGTTCAGTGGTCCGGGGAATGCAGGATTTTCTGGTTGGGGATATTCTGAGTTTATCTCACTCTCTGATCTCAAAGACTCATCAAAGGGTTTCGTTGTGAATGATTCGTTGATGGTTGAAGTCGTAATGGAAGCCATTTCTTCGACCAAGTACTTCCCTAGTTAGATCTCTCCAACCAAGCGTATTTGCAGGATGTTTGTTTTATAATCAACCACTTAATAACGTATGAACTCTGTGTTTGCGTTTTAGTTAATGAATAAGTTCCTTTTGTTTTATAATCAACCACTTAATAACGTACGAACTCTGTGTTTGCGTTTTAGTTAATGAATAAGTTCCTTTTCTCACGAGTGATCAGTCTAAAACCTCTCGAAACTTTTTAAACATTATGGTTGTTAACTTGTTTCCGCAATTTTACCCAAATTTCCTTAAGTGTAAAAACAGGGACTAGCATGAAAACGGATGCGAGTCAACTCTATAATATTGGGTTGTTCTCGTTTATTTAGGTTATAATTTAAAAACATAATGTCAAATTGACATTAAGCATATCTCATCAGATTTAAAACGATCTGAAACTTAATTTATAAGCGATATTAAGGATCCAAATCAATCAGAGTTGGGCTTTGACATCAAACAACATATAAGTCCACAAATCATACCCATCAAACAAACACAAACCAGAGAAAATTAGTCTCAATCTTCCGTACCTAAGAAAAATAGTCGGAGACAGAGAAGACGTACCATTGCACAATCGATTCACAACTCTCTTAAGATCAAATACAGTTAAAGGTTTTGTACAGTTGTTCATGGAAACTTGCTAAAACTCTAATCTCTAGTTTTTTTTCAAAGCTGTATGTATATTTTCTATAATTGTTCATAACACTTAACATGAATACAACAGTAAAATATTGATTTGTTTATAGAAGAGAAGAGAAAGAAGAGAGAAAGCAATAGAAAAACGAAAACATAAACTTTTAATTATCTGAAACTTGTTAATTAACATCAATAAAAAATTGGTTTATATAGACAACAAAGGAACACGATATAATAGTCGCATCTCTTGACTCGTAACTGTAGAAACAAATGTAACTTTTCCTAAACATTACAACACTTGACTTAGGATATTGTTTCGTAACTTTAGACTATTTTAAACATTACAAACTATACTAATACTTATATTATTAGAAACTCAATTATAAACCAACACAAACCTCTGTTTTCACCTTCATCTTCTCTATTCCATCTTCCTCTTAAGAGCCATTGTAGACCTTAACAGATAGTCCAATGGCCAATCCCTACACATTTCCTAGTATTGTTCATGTTCTTAAGTTCAATTACCTTAAAGCTAAATAACAATAACTATCTTCTATGGAAAACTCAGTTTGAGTCTCTATTGTCTAGCCAAAAGCTCAGAGGGTTCATCAATGGCAGTGTTACGCCTCCACCAGCTTTTATCACAAACACAACAGATGGTGTAACCACTCAGGTCAGGTAATACTCAGTACGAGTCTTGATTTTGCACAGATCAGTTGATTTGCTCTTAGTTGTTTGTAACATTGTGTGAAGAAGTTCAGCGTCAGGTTTATAATATGTCTACTTCCCTTGAAATATGGTTGTCTTTGGCTGAAAATTTCAATAAGAGTTTTGTTGCGTGTGATTTTGCTCTCCGCCGTAAACTCCAACTCCTTACCAACACTGGTAAAGCTTTCAACATTTATTGTCGTGAGTTTTGTCCATTTGTGATTCTCTAAACTCCATTGGATAACCAATAGACGAGTCTCTAAAGATCTTTGGTTTTCTAAATGGTAAGGGAAGGGAGTATAACCCCATCACAATGGTCATACAGAGTTCTCTCACAAAGCATCCTTCACCAACATTCAATGATGTGGTGTCTGAGGTTCAAGCCTTTGATGCAAAATTGCAGTCTTATGATACTGTTCATACTCGCTCACCACATATGGCATTTCATACTCAGAGAAATGGTAATGATATGACTCTTCTTATAGAGAAGATTTGTCTAGCTACGACTCAAACCAAAGGGGTCACAATTGATTGAATCAGTTTCGAGGGAGAAAAGAATATTCTAACAGGGGCAGAGGATTTCCACAGCACCAAAAGGGCTTCTCTGATCACCTTACATGTCAGATTTGTAGTCGAATAGGGCATACTGCAGTGAAATGCTGCAATAGGTTTGACAATGACTATGAAAGTCCAAATCTTCCATAGGCTTTCTGCTTTCTCCGTGTCTCTGATGTTTTAGGTAATGAGTTGTATTCTGAATCTAGTGCATATGCACACGTTACTGCTTCTTCTAATCATCTGCAAAACACGACAACCTATGACAGTGATGATAATGTAATGGTAGCTGATGGTGTTACTCTCCCCATCACTCACGTTGGATCTGCCAACATCACATCCATGTCAGGTACAATAACTCTAAATAAAGTTTTGGTATGTCCAGAGATACACAAACCTCTTCTCACTGTCTCCAAATTGTGTATTGTCTCCAAAATGTGCGTTATTGATTTACTAAATCAGAAAGTGGTGTTAAAGGGTCCAAAAATGTAACGGACTCCATGTGTTGGAGAATAATGAGTTTGTAGCCCTCTACTATAACATTACAAGAAAACATGTCATTTAAGACTACACAGTCAGTCTTACTTTTTCTTAGTGAGACAGAAGTGTGACTGATACCATCAGTCGCAAAATGTTAGCCGCTCTTTTCATCAGTCGCACTTTAAACTCAAATATGCGATTGAATTGAGGTGAAATAAATCAGTTTTAAGTGCGAATGAATTTGCAATTGTGTATTCACTCTCAATTTGCGATTAATCTAAGACTTCGTAAGTAGTGACAAACATCAGTCGCAGATCAATCTCAACTTCCAGTCGCAGATCAGTGTCAAATTTTAGTCGTAGATTAGTCTCAGTGTTCAGTCGCAGATCAGTCTCATGTATCAGTCGCTGATCAGTCTCAATCATCAGTCGCAGATTAGTCTCAGAATTTAGTCACAGATCAGTCTCAACTATCAGTCGCGGATCAGTCTCAGTGTTTAGTCGCAGATTAGTCTCAAAAATCAGTCGTAAATCAGTCTCAGCGTTTAGTCATAGATCAGTCCCAAATATCAGTGGCAGATCATTCTCATATATAAGTTGCAAATTAGCCGTACTTTTAGATTTTCCAAAGTTTTTTGTAATTATTTATTTTTAAAATTTATTACGAATTGAAATAAAATTTAATTTTAAAATAAAATTTAATTTTTGAATGAAATATATATTACCAAAACCGAATTTTTTTGGAACTAGAAATTTAAATACAAAAAATGTTTAAATGAAAAATAAAAGCAAAATAAAATCAAAGTTGGTCGAGGAATTGGTCGGTCGGTCTCGGCACATAAAAAGAACCCGAACCATCATGTCGTGGAGGAGGAGGAGGCATCATAGTAGTCAAGTGAGAAGGGAAGGAAGGTAGTATCTCATTTAGGTACTGTAGCAGCTCGTTGTTATACTTCGTCTGATGTTTGATGTTAGTCTTGTAACCGGCCATCTCTTCCTGCAAGTATTGCTTGTAAGCCGCCATATCTTCCTTTGCAGTTGTCAATTGCCTCTTGAAGTCTGAAATTGTGTCTTTGATAGTAGACTCGACAATCCCTTTGTTTTTGCCTGTACAAAACTTATAGCCGAGATTTCCAAGTTCGTACATGTTGCCTCAGTGGTCAGGAAACGTAGACTGAAAAACAAAATAATGATAGAAATTAGTAATAAATTATAAGAGTATGTAATGTAAAAAAGTTTCTAACAAATACCTGAAGGAAAAGCTCATTCTTCTACTCTGGTGTGAATTGTACAGTCTCAGAAGCACCGTCCACAGATCGGTGATACTGTCCATCTGCTATTGCACGAACTCGCTAGGCTCTGCTGATAAGTCTCATAAATTTCTTCGCCTTCAGGTCCACGAAACTCGCAACTAATGACTTAGTATGCGTCTTGTTGAACACATCACTGATTGAAGCAGGTCGATACAATTCATATTCCTGAAAAAAATATATATTATATAATAAAAAATGTAAAATTCAAAAATTATAGAAATTAGAAATACTTACAAGTTCACATTGAACATGGTAGAAACTCTTATGTCCCGAGACATGCTTATGCAGTCTGCAGCGTGTATATATCTATCAGTACTGCACAGGACCGCCAAGTTCAGCTTCATATGGTAGATGCACAGGTAGATGTACCATTACATCGAACACATCATATGGGAAAATCTTCTCCAAATTAAATAGTATTAAAACTATGTTCTCCTTCATAATTCGAACATGACTTTCCTGCAACGTTTTACGGCACAAATCCCGAAAAAATCCCCCAAAAGCTATGCAAACATAGACAAAATGCACGTTTTAACATATATATATATATATGTGTGTGTGTGTGTGTGGTCATTTATATATATTGATAACTAATTAATTAAGTACCTAATAGTGCAAGATGCACATTTCGTGGTAAGAGTTCAGCAAAGATTTGGAAACAAGCGTTCCATGAAAACGTGACAGTCATGACTCTTCATGCTTGAAAATTTCCCTCTTTCTATGTCGGTATAAGTCACTAAATATGATGCGTAGCCATCGGGAAATTTAATATCATGTTTAACACATGTTAAGAAACATTTTTTTGCTGCCATACTGAGTCTTAATATAAGAATAGAAGCTCTTTCACGGCTATTCGGATGTAACTCTTTCCACGAGCAAAATTGTACTATATCCAGTCTTGCCTTAATTGTGTCTTTTGATTTATCTTTAACGTTCATGACAGTATTTACGAAGGCATCCAGAACATTCTTCTCTATGTGGACCTGAATTCAAAATTATAAGCCACAAATATTCTTCCTTCATACACATAATCGAAGGTAAATTATATAGAATCATGATCACATGCCACAACGAGTAATTACAAGACTTTCCAAAAGGATTGAACCCATCAGTGCATAATACAAAATATACATTGCGAGGTTCACTTGTAAATCTGGGGTGCAATTTCTGAAAATTCTTCCACTCTGCTGCATCAGATTGATGACACATCTCTCCTTCGTTTGATTCATGGCTAGTGTGCCATCTCATCGCCTCTGCATTGTGGGCACTCTAATATAGTCTTTTTATTTTATCAGCGATACGTAAATACCACATATGACTGAATAGTATTTTGGTTCGACCAGTACTCTCCTCGTATCTTGCTGCTCTGCAAAATTTACACTTATTCCATTTTTCATCTTCTTTCCAGAAAATCATATAATTATGCATACACATCAATTGTATAGTAAAGGAGCTCTAAATTTTGCATCAATTTCTCGGTTTCATAATACAACATAGTGCACTAATTATCCTTAGGTGGATACTCTGAACTGAGTTCTGCGCACTGGTCTAGTTCATATTCAAATTCATTAAAATTTGTTTTCATGTGCATGAACCGAGATGCTAATAATAATTGTTAGTGACGTTCCTCACAACCATCATATAAAGGATTGTTAGTACCTTCTAACATGGTATAAAAAGTTTGTGCCTCATTATTAGGTAGATGAGCTGTATTTTGATAACCATATTAATGCTTAGCTTGCTCGTAATTATTCTGATCATAACTTGTGTTATACTGAGTAGGAAATGCATCATTTACCATCTCTACATATATATATCTTCTACATGAAAAAATTCTTCTTAATTTTCACTTTTACTATAATTTGTATTACAACTACCTAAATCCACTGAACTAACATTCAATAAAATAGCGCCTTAATTTTCATTCAAACTATAATAATTGTATTGTCATGTGATAATCATTTTACTTAACTTTAATTAGATTTCTTTTTCATTTTAGAAAGTTAACTAAATATTATATTCCCACGTTTTGTATTATGGGCCCAATTCACACTTGCATCGCAAAAGCCTAATTAGTTATTCACCGGCCATTAGGATGTAATGTGGAAACGCATCTATAAATTTCAAAACAAAATGAAAGAAACGAATAAAGAATATATTCACACAACATCGTCATGGTCGTGTGCGTGTGCGATTGTGAAAGGTCCATTTACGACTTCCGAGTTGCCCCTTCAGACACACAATCTCAACTCGCCCTTTCCATTTTTCAATTTCCTTTTTCTTAAATTAACCAAATTACAATTTTGTCTCTTTCCTATGTACGTTTTGTCTATTTTCCTGTCCAGGTGGGATCTCCATTATTAAGAAAAAAAATCATTTCCCACTTTCTAAAGTACTCCAATGAATCTTTAATTTTCTTTACAGCATAGGGACCAACAGAAGAAAAAAAAAGAAGGAAATAATATAACAATTTAGTACGTGCGAGGATTTCAATTTCTTCTGGGCGGCATTTTGAGGATTTCAACACATTAAAAAAGAAAAACTTGAGTTATTATTCTTGCGAACCACTCTTATCAAAAGATATTTGTATCAAAAAAAAGTAATGGAGGACACGTAGGGTCAAATGAACAGACAGATGGTGTATGTCTGTATGAGTAAGCAACTGTATTCTCTCTCTTCCTATGTCCTAAACCCATGTCTCCATACACATTCTTTTAAATTCTCATTTCCTCCTTAAATATATCCTCTCTGTCTCCCTTCATTCTTTCATTCATACATTGATGAAGAGGGAGAAGAAGAGACAAAGACCGGAGGAGAAGGAGAAGGAGGAGAGGAGGATTATGGAGGTGGAGGTAGTGGATGCTTTGGCTGCAGCAGCTACTGTGGCTGCTGCTGCGGCGGTGGAGGAGGAGGAAGTATTGTGGGGAATGAGGCTTAAGGCTGGAGATGATGTCGTCGATGAGCTAATGTCATGGAGCACCGTTTGGTTGCCTTCATGTTGGGACGTTGAGTTTGTTGAGAAAAACTATGGAGTTTTGTTCAATGATGTTGTGTGGGAGGATGATCTTTGGAATTTAAACACTTCCACTCAGCTTCCTCCTTTAGATAATATAATACAAGAAAAGAGTCGGGAGATTTAACCGGTTTTAATCGGCTCGGTTATTGGAGTTTTCGGTTCTAGTATGATCCATATTGTAATCAGGATTTAGATGTTTTAGTCTTTTGATCATGATTTATTTTTAATCGAAAACTATCCCTAAACATAGGGGTTTTTTCTTCTTTTAAAAATTAAATTTTGGTTTTTTGACTTTTTTCCTTTGTTTAGGAGTATAAGTTTTGGGATTTCGGGTTAAGAAATAAAACTCAATAAACCGAACTAAGTTTGTTTCTGGTTTTTGGATGGACTTTTTATGATATATTTGTTGTATCAAATGAATCAGTTGTAACGCAAAAATTCAAAATGAACTTTACTTTACCCGAGATGAAATCTAGTTCTGTTGGTTCTTAGAAGATGAACCAAAGAAAAACGTTTCTAAGCTCGACTCCATCATTGTTGGAATGATAGATTCTGTTCGGTTCAAATTTCCCATTTGTCTTACCCTTAATAGGTAAGAATAAAACAAAGGGTGAATTACTAAACTAGTATCTTCTAACCTTTAATTGACTACAATAGTCTAAAAATATTTTAATTTTGTTTTGTGTAGGTTTAAGTGTCTTATCTTATGTAGGTTTACAAGTTATATTTTCTAGAATAAGGTCTCTAGCGTTTAGTTTCTTTGTTGTAGGTTTTATCATCAAATTCTCATAGTTTTACAGGTTTTTCATAAAATTCTCCTTGTTAGGAAGGTTTGTTTTCGGCTTGGTTGTTGATTAAGGTTTCCGTTATGCAGGTTTTGTATTTGTTTGTTGTAGGATTAAGGTTTCTTTGTTGTAAGTTTTTATGGGATCTCTTTTGTAGGTTTATTTATCATTCATTGTAGGTTTAAATGATTGATTTATCTTATTTTTCAAATTAGTTCTCATGTTATGTAGGTTTTGTGTTTCTTTGATGTAGGTTTTATTATTATTTGTTGTAGGTTTTTCTGTGATCTTTGTTGTAGGTTTATTTATCAGTCATTGTAGGTTTTGTGGGATTGATTTCTCTTTTTTCTAGAATTAGTTCTCATGTTATGTAGGTTTTGTTTTCGTTTGCTGTAGGTGTAACGATTCTTCCTTGTAGGTTTTTCTGTGGTCTTTGTAGGTTTATTTTAGGTTTATTTTTCATTTCTACGATCTTTCTTGTAGGTTTATATGTGTAAGACATCATTCTCTAATTGTAGGTTTACTTTTATGTCTTTTAAGTTTTCCTATTTCGTCATTTTTCTGTTATTATACGACTCAGTTTTTCTGCATTGTAGGTTTTACTTTAGTATATTCTAGGTTTTTCGTGTCTATTTTGTAGGTTTTTCGGGTATAAAACCTAGAAGGTTTAAAGACTGTTTACCTCAACATTTAAAACACACATACCTTATTCTTCTACATAAAATATGTTGTCAACGATCATTGACACTAATTTTCATCTTTATTCAAGCTATTACTTATTTTTGTATGTTTAGTTCTCATATTTATTAGGTTCAATTTGCATATTTTGTAGATTTTTGTTTTGAATTCTTAGTTCAATTATTGAGTTAAGACACCTCAAACCAGAAATGCCACAAAGTACCAGAAAAGTCACACATGTTTTATTAAATGTTGTTGAAAAAAAATAATTCAGACAAATCTACAATACTTTAAACAAAACCTACAATGAACCAACAAACCTACAAAACTGAAATGCTTTTAAACAAAACGCTTTTAAATTCAAAAGTTTGAAAAAAAATTATAATGACATTCTCGTAATAAAAATGAAAAAAAAATAATAGATGTTGGAGGTGGATCCCAGATCCTACTTCAGTCCACGAGAAACAATGGGTGAATATTCTAAGTCGTGAAATCAGCAGGATTATCGAAGTGTCAACTCCGTATCTTCGATCTACTCTGAAGAATTCCTTCTCGAAAGCGCGTTAAGCTTGAAGGAAGTTGGACGACACATCATCAAACAAAGAAATAGAAATTTTCCTATTCCGGTATGGAAAATTTTCGAAAATCTAACTAAAATCTTCTAGATAAGATCATATCTAAACATTTGTAATATTTCCTTTTTGTAAATTTTTTTGTAATTGCCTCTATGATCTATAAATAGAGGAGCATATCCTTCGAAAAAGGGATCGGTTTTTTGACATACACATTAAGCTAATAAACTCTACTTGGAAATCATTTTTGCTATATTGGCAATATACTTCTTCCCTTCAAATTCTCAAGAGTCCTTGCCCTTTCTTCCCTTTCTTTAATCAGAATTTCGGATTTAGCCTCCTTTATGCTAGACCCGATTTGAACAGTTGGCGCCATCTTTGGGAAAGACATAGAAGGACTTCTTTACACAGGGGAAAGAAGTACACGCCAAGAAAAAAGGATGGTTGAAGAAAAAGTTACCATCAACTCACCAGAAATGAGGGATCTTAGCCTCCAAGAACATAGTGATATGACTCTCGGATCACCTTTGAACTCTGTTCAAACTCGAGAGGAGAATCGAGAAGAATCTCAAGAATTAACCGTTCTCCCTGGCCTACTTGGAGGACCACCATCGATCAAAAACTTGGTGCACAACTTGATATCGCAATATGAAGCCTCTGACCGAAGAAATACGGAGAGATTCGATAGAATTGAGTCTCGGAAAAACATAGAAGGACTTCTTTACACAGGGGAAAGAAGTACACGCAAGAAATAAGGATGGTTGAAGACGAAGTTACCATCAACTCACCAGAAATGAGGGATCCTAGCCTCCAAGAACACACTGATCCAGCTCTCGGATCACCTTTGAACTCTGTTCAAACTTGGAAGGAGAATCGAGAAGAATCTCAAGAAGTAACCATTCTCCTTGGCCCACTTGAAGGACCACCATCGATCGAAAACTTGGTGCGTAACTTGATAGCGCAATATGAAGCCTCTGACCGAAGGAACTGATAACAAGATTTTTGGTCTATTTGTTATCAAATCTATTGTAATACAATACGTATCGAACCAAAGTGTGTTGTTATCACTAAGGGTATGGGGTGCTATTCTAATTCAAGCAAAATCAAACCAAGGTGATTCTATCACAATCAACTAACAGAATAAAAAAAACAGAGTATGAAGATTGAACAATAAACAAGAAACAGAGTGCTGCGAACAGAGAAATTTAACACAAAACAGAGTAATAGACTGCAAGCAATGAATGATAAAAACGGGTTCATGAGGAGAGTTGAGTCAGCGATCTCGGCCTAACCAAGGGTTTCTGAACTTATCTAACAACCTATTAGGCAAGTCTTAAGCTAAGGATTCAAGAATCAGACAATCAGGCCATTCTCATGGTCAAGACATCTCAGTCCAAGCGTGACCTAACCCAAATCTCTTGGTGATTACACACTCAGACTGGCATGTAGAAGCAATCCTAAACAACCAACTAACCCTCTGAACAACCAATCTCTTGGGTCAGAAAAGCTAATCCTAGACCAATCTAAGCCTAGCATATCATCAAACACCTTTCAGGCATGACAGCTACGAATCATCTTTCAAGTGATCAGGTTGAAACAAGCATTAAGATCATTCAATCTAGTAAGACCTATGACAGAATTTAAGCAAACAAGAGAGAAACCCCATGGTTAGACCTGAATCAACTCCATCTCCTCACAAAACCCTAAGCAAACTACTCACTAAGCATGGTGGAAAACACAAACTCAAGCTTATAAATGAAAGACATAATGAAAAACTACAATAGAGGCTAAAAATGAGACTGATTAACTAACCAAACTTAAAATTCAACAAAGATCCAAAGTTTCCATCAAAGAGGAAAAGAATAATGACACAAATAATAAGAAATTGCTTTACAACTAGCCATAAAGAGTAAAAACTAGGTTATAATTTTTTTTCACTCTAACGAGTATTTATAGATCCCCAAACATAAAAGCCCTAATCTGAGTCAGCATCAGATAAGATCGGTCAAAATAATGAAGTCGGTTGATGCTGCTTCAATGCTTACTCGCGAGTCAGACTGGCGAGTCTGAGTATTCAGCTTCAGTCACGTCCAATATACTCAGCTTGCAGGTTATCAGGCGAGTTCAGGCTGCGAATGCTTCATTTGCAGTTTGGTTTGGTTCTTCTTGGCTGCACTCGCTGGTGTCAGGCGAGTCTGGGTGTCGAGTGCTCCATGATTTGTAATTTTGGCTCTGTTCTTCTGCTGCACTCGTTGGTCCTAGTCGAGTCTGACTGACGAGTTGAACTAATTTGGCTTTTGAAATCTTCAGTTCACAAGGTCTTCTATTCAGGCACTTTATCTTACGTTGATCCTTGCAGTATTTGTGTCAAATCCACTCCAGAATGCTCCAATAAGCTCAAAAGTCCCTGAGATGCTCCAAATGCAACGTGTATGCATAATGAATGCAATGCAAGCCTAAAAGAATTCTAGAATGCTGAATATGATATGAGAATGAATGCAAACGAATGTGAATTGTACAGCTAAAATGGGGTAAAATGCATGTATGTCAGGAACGCGGAGAGATTCGATAGAATTGAGTCCCGAATAAACGAAGGTAGTCTCCCGTCTGCACCAACCAACAGGTTGCATGAAAAAGTATTAGCCAGCGTGCAGAGGAACCTATTCAGGAGAATGCTGAGTCCGCAACCAACTAATGTCTCGGGACCAAGGCAATCTACGACGCAGAACATGCCAAGACAGCACATGCCAATAACCCTGGACGCGGCAACTGTATTCAGAATGATGGAAGACATGAGGTCTCAATTCCATCAAGTTACCAGCTCGGCGCCAGAGATTGGGCGAATTCTGGCTCAAGCTCGAAACTCGCCACTCGCGCCGAGACTAAAAAGGGTCTCGGTAAATGGAGGACAAAGACTAAGATATACTTTGTACGATGGGACCAATGACCCAATAGAGTTCATGAGCACCTTCAATGTCATGATGAATGGAACAAGTTACAATCCCGACCAGGAGGATGCAGCTTACTGTCAACTATTCGCCGAGAACCTAACTGGTGATCCTTTAGTATGGTTCACCAAGATACCTACTGGCTCGATTGAGAGCTTCAATCAACTTGCTGAGTTGTTCATGAAGTAATACGCTTTATTTGTCAACCAAGACACCTCTACAGCGGAGTTAAGGTCCTTGAAGCAAGGATTTGTGGAGTTTCTGACGTCGTATCTCGGACACTTCAACAAAACCCTGACTAAAGCTAAAGTCAATGACGACATGGCTATTGAGGCTCTAAGAACTGGAATAGTTACAGACGAGGCCTTAAGGAGAGATCTTTTTGTGAACCGGCCCTGTACAATCTTGGATGCCCTTTGCAGAATAGCAAGACATGCAGATTACATGGAGGAAAAGCAGATCCTCACCAAAGCTCAGAAAACTCAGGGAGACTCAGGAACAAAGGAGTCAAAAGAGGAATATCACGAGCCAAGTATTCGAAAAGCTGTGGCTGAGACTGCTTTTCAAGTCGGTGAAACTAATAACTCAGTTCGTAAGAAGTCGTTCCACTTCAAAGTGTAAACAGGTGCAAGAGCTACTTGCCGAAAAGATCAACAAAAGCGAGTTAAGAGTCTCGGAGAAAGAAACTCAAAAGTTTAAAGTGCCAAAATGGAAAGAAGTCAAGTTGCTAGAAGCAGCTTACAAAGCGGCGAATCAAAACGGGAACACCAAAAAAAAATCTAAACAGCAGATTCAATACGAAGAGACCAACGAACAATGTAATCATGGGAGGATTACAGTTTTGTGACGAGACTATATGGTCAATCAAGAAAGTCAAGCGAAAGGTTGTAGCAACAGTCAACCTCGAACCAGTCATTGAGAAGTTAGGAACAGTGGATTCAGAAGTAACATTCACCGCCAAGGATGTCGAAGGAGTAAGCTTCCCACATAACGACCCATTAGTCATAAAATTATGAGTAGCTAACTGTGAGGTATCTCAGATTCTCATCGATACAGGAAGTCCAGTGGATTTAATCTTCAAAGAGATATTGGACAAAATGGCATTACCAGACGTTCGACTCAGACCGGTAGAAACAACGCTAACTGCTTTAGATGGAAGTACGATCAATGCAATTAGAACAGTTAAGTTAAGGATTCGAGTTGCCAGAATTACGATATAGATCAAGTTCTTAGTGGTGGATAAACCGCCGATCTACAATATAATCCTAGGAACACCAAGGATTCATGCAATGAAAGCGATCCCGTCAAGTTACCATCAATGCATAAAGATTCTGAGGAATAAAAGGGTTTACACGCTTTGAGGGGATCAAAAGATGTCTTGAACTTGCTTTATCGCTGCGTTAAAAACTACGAAATAATTCATGTATGATCATAACATCTGTGAGAAGTAAAGCATTGACGGAATCTCCCGTTCGCGAGAAAGCAGATCAATTAATAGTTGAACTCATCAACATTGACTTGACAGACTCGTCTAAATGCGTAAGCATTGGAGTCGACATTAGTAAATCAATCCGAGACAAATTGATCCAACTTGTCGAGCAAAATGTGACAACATCCGCATGGACAGTCAAAGATATGCCTGGAATCAATCCAAAGATTACAAGTCACAGATTGAATGTCGATCTAACATACAAACCATACAAACCAGTCAAGCAAAAAAGGAGAAAACTAGGGCCAAAAAAGACAAAAGCCGTAATTGACGAGGTCAAAAAGTTGACCGACGCTGGGTCCATTGTCAAAATTCAATACCAGGAGTGGCTAGCTAACCTAGTTGTCGTCCCCAAGAAAAACATGAAGTGGTGAGTCTATGTGGACTTTACCGATCTGAACAAAGCTTGTCCGAAGGATAGTTTCCCGTTACTAAACATCGACCAAATTGTCGAAGCAATAGCTGGAAATGATCTTCTTTTGTTTATGGACGCTTTCTCAAATAATTAAATTCAGATGCATCTTGATGACATGGAGAAAACTTCATCCATCACGAAGAGGGGAACTTATTGCAATAAAGTCATGTCGTTCGGTTTGAAGAATGCCCGAGCAACTTACCAGCACTTGGTCAATAAGATGTTTGCTGACCAACTAGGGCAAAAAATGGAAGTATACATAGATGATATGCTAGTCAAGTCGCTGAAAGCATAAGATTATGTCAACCACTTAGCACATTGCTTTCAAACTCTGAACGAGTATTAAATGAAGCTCAACCCGGCAAAGTGTAAACTCGGGAGAATTCCTCAGCTACATAGTCACTCAAAACGGAATCAAAGTGAATCCCAAAAAAATTAAGGCAATCCAAGAGTTACTTCTCTGAAGAACAAACGGGAAGTTCAAAGGCTGACTGACCGAATTGCAGCACTAAACCAATTTATCTCGCGCTCAACAGATAAATATCTTCCATTCTACAATCTATTATGTATAAACAAAGAATTCAAGTGGGACGAAGTGTGCGAAAATGCTTTTTCCGAGTTAAAAGTGTACCTTTCGACTCCCCCAATCCTTGTAAAACCCAAAGACAGAGAACCATTATACTTATATATTGTGGTCTCAACGTCGATAGTCAGTAGTGTGCTTATTCGAGAAGACAGAGGAACGCAGCACCCGATCTTCTACACCAGCAAGTCCTTAGACGGAGCCGAGTCTAGATATCCGACTACATAGAAACTCTTGCTAGCTGTCATAACCTCAGCAAGAAAGTTACGACCTTACTTCCAATCTGACACCAACATAATGTTGACGAATCATCCGCTACAAACAAAACTGCATAGTCCAAACCTATCCGGAAAGTTGACTAAATGGGCTATTGAGATAAGTGAATATGATATCGAATTCAAAGGAAGAACAAGTGCAAAGTCTCAAGTACTAAACGACTTCCTAATCGAATTGTCTCCCCACTTAGAACCTTTAGATTTGGACAAAGTTCTTCGAACTTGGAGAAGTTACGTTGATGGGTCACCATCTCAACACGGTTCAAGAGTTGGAATCCAACTAGAAAGCCTGACTAGAGAGGTCCTTGTGCAATCTTTTCAACTTGCATTCTCAGCGTCAAACAACAAGGTCGAATACGAAGCATTGATCGCGGAGATCAAGCTAGCCAAAGAAATTGGAGAAACGGAAGTTGAGTGTTATAGCGACTCTCAATTAGTAGTCAACCAAGTAAACGGAGGTTATGATACAAAGAATGACCGAATGGAAGCATATCTCAAAGTCGTCAAGGAGTTGACAAAGGATCTAATATTCAAAGTCAACAACGGATCTCGTTCAAAGATGAATTATACCAATTGAGAGTATTAATCAACCGAGTATAAACCTACCAAAAGGAGACCTCAAACTCGTCTTGGTAATTGCTGATAACGTAGACGATTCTGACACCGAGATGCCAAACATCAAGCAACCGAGTGAACAAAGAATCGATTGGGGAGATGAGATCCTTGCATACATTATCGATGGAGAAACTCCAGAAGACATATGGGCAGCTCACCGGCTTAAGGCTAAATGCGCTTTCTACGCCCAAGTTGATGGAAAGTTATATCAGCGAAGCACAAACAATATTCTCTTTACTTGCATCCATGGTGATGAGATCAACTAAATCATAAAGGGAACACATGATGGAGACGGTGGAAATCACAACAGCGGAAGATCACTTGTGCACAAAATCCAAACTCTCGGATACTATTGGCCAACTATGGCAAAGGATTATGCACAATATGTATCTAAGTGCGACATGGACACATCTTCCATGCCCTAACTGAAGAAATAACTTCGGCAATCATGTTATATCCATTTATGCGATGGACAATGGATATACTCGGACCATTGCCTTCATCTCGGCAAACACGCTTCATGCTTGTCATGATGGATTACTTCTCAAAATGGGTTGAGGCCAAAGCTTACTCTCACATTAAAGATAGAGATGTTGTCAAGTTCGTGTGGAAGAACATTATCTACCAGCATGGGCTACCTTACGAGATTGGGACCGACAACGGATCTCAATCATCTCAGAAAAATTCACTAACTTTTGCTCTAGATGGAGCATCGGAGTAAGCAAATCAACTCCATGAAATCCACAAGGAAACGGAAAAGCGGAGGCGATAAACAAGCAGATACTAGATGAATCAAGAAAAAGCTTGCAGACAAAAAAGGGATCTGGGCTTCTGAGTTTGATGGCGTATTATAGTCACATCGGACAACACCAAGACGATCAACATGACAAACTCCTTTTTCTCTCTCTCACGGAATGGAAGCAATGGCTCCAGCAAAAGTAGCGGTCCTTACTTTGCATCAACAACATTTTTCAGAAACGAAAGTTCCAACAACAAAGCAATGGAAACTAGTATTAACGACTTGGAAGAAGAACGTGACAAAGCATTTATCCGAGTGCAGAACTATCATCAACAAGCCACAAAATACTACATTATGAAGGTTCGAGGACGACACTTCGCAGTAGGAGATCTGGTACTCCGAAAAGTGTTCGAGAGCATGGCTGAGCATAACGCTGGAAAAATCGGCGCCAACTAGGAAGGGCCATACATTTTTTTCAAAGTCGTAAAACCAGGAGTCTACGAGATCACGACTATGGAAGGAGAGATGATTCCACGAAGTTGGAATTCTATCAACTTGAAGCGATACTACTATTGAAGATACGCCAACTCGGCAACCTAGATGCATTACTTGATGCGTCTCTATCTACTTAGTTATGTAATCAAAAATACGTCATGGCTCGATCCGTTTCGGGTACATAGGTAGCCTTCGGATGCAGCTAAAACTAAATAAAATATTTTATAAGTTCCCTTCTTGGATTCGGCAAAAAAAAAAAAAAAGAGAAGTGAACGAATAAAGGATTACACCCTAACTCCCAAAAGAGACGAGATCAAATTCTCGCAAAAACAAAACATAGTGTTGTACAAACTTAACAAAACTAAATTCTCGCAAAGGAAAAAGCATTAGCTTTGTACAGAAAAACGGGATTCATTCCCATAAAAGTCAAAGCATAGCTTTGTACAGATTTACCGAGATTATTCTCTCGAAAAAGAGAAAACATAGTTTTGTATATAATTACAAGATCAGATTCTCACAAAAGACAAAGCATAGCTTTGTACAGGTCTTATCGAGATTAATTTCTCAAAAAAGACAAAACATAGTTTCGTACAGACTTACGAGATCAGATTCTCGCAAAAAGAAAAAGTATAGCTTTGTACAGATTTACCGAGATTAGTATCTCGGAAAAGACGAAACATAGTTTTGTACAGAATTACGAGATCAGATTCTCACAAAAGACAAAGTATAACTTTGTACAAATTTTCTGAGGTTGAATCCTCGATAAAGACAAAACACAGTTTCGTACAGATTTACGAGATTAAGTTCTCAGTAAAGACAGAACATAGTTCTATTGAAATAATCGAGAATACATTCTCAACAAAAATAAAGAAAAAATTTCTACGAAGATCATTTCCGAGATCAAAATTCTTAAAACTTAAACTGAGTCTTAAAATCTCAGCTTTATAGTCATACACCGAAGGTTCTCTTCCCAACAAACGGATCAAACTCTCAAACTTAGGAAGAAACTTAGCTAGTGCGCGAAAACAAGATTTTTTTAGAATTAAACTTCACAAAATTATGAGTCAGTCTTTTGACGAATCCTCATGTTCGGATTTCGAAGTTGTAATTGGATTAGAATATCGTAATTGGATTAGAATATCATATTTTATTAACAAATTAACAACGTTGTTCATTATACAGGAAAATAATTACAAGGCATACGCCGATTACAAGGATCAAAGAGATGACTAAGAAAAAACCAAACTATGATTACAAGAATCAAAGAGATGACTCATAAAAATCCAAACGGAGGTTACAAGAATCAAAGTGATGACTCTGAAAAATACCAAGACGAAACTACAAGAAACCTACAAAGGAAAAACTAATTCATAGTCTGACTATTTATGTTCAAAGCTTTGCCAATCTCAAACACTGGAACGACCAAGTCTCCAGGAAGCAGCGGCGTCAAGTTCTCCTGGTTGACAATTTCTTTGAACTCATTTGCCTTAACAGTCATCAATTTCATAACTGCATTAGGGATGTTGACGCCTCGACCGGAAAGCAGTTTGAGAACAATAGTTGACCCAAGATAATTGGCATATGACAGCCGGGCCTCCAGGTTCATGTTCAAATCATTAAACCGAGCAGAAATTCGATTGAAGCGCTCGACAAGTTGATCATGAAGATCTTGGAAAATCTTCTTCTTCTTGTCATTCGGAACCTAATGAAGCCGGGAGTCGAAGTTCTCCTTCATGTTGTCGTTGACCTTCTCGGTAGATTTGAAGGCGATGTTTCGATAAGACTCGACACAGCTAAGCAACTCCATCAAAGCCACATTCTGTTCCACCAACTGAAGAACATTTTCATGCTCTATCTTCAACTCGTCTTTAACGCGAGCGAGTTCCTATTCGGCAGTAGTGAGTCTAAACCTGGCCTCCACCGCTTTGAGATGAGTTTGGCCAGCTTGGTCAGCGAGGTTAGAAGTCCTCTGGACACTTCCTTCCGGGTTGGCGTAGAACCTCTCGCGCTCCAGCCTAATGCTATTCAGAAAGGCGATAAACTACAGAGACTTCAAAAAAGTAAATGTCAGAAATAGTAAAACCAAAATTACAGCGAAATCAAGCTCGGCAAAAGAAAGACACCTGAAACAGCAAGAATGCAGCCTCCTCGTACTAGTCGTGATTCTCCATTTGATCCGGAGAAGAGAGACACTCTAATGAAGTCTTGATCTGATGCATTATATGAGCACACTCCGTTCAAAACTCCAAAATTGATTTCGAATCGGAGTGGTTGTGGGAGAAGCAGAAGTCAGGAACGCCCCTCCCTCTCCTTCGGGAAACGCTAGAAGAGCCGCCCCGACTAGCACCTCCAGGAGAAGCGACCAGATCCTGAGGGGCCTTCGACAATGTCCCAAGTTAGGGCAGTAGAGGATCTAGTAACCCTAGAGGATCCTCCAGAAATATGAACATCCATCCCTTCAAGAGCAGCGTTTAAACCCTCTTCAACGTTTACGAGTATAAAATCATCGAGACCCATTTTGAAGATAAAGAGTTTGGAAGATAACTTCGAAGAAAGGACGAGAACAAAGTTAGAGAAGTTTGTGTGCAAGAAAGAAGTGAATGGTAAAAGAAGGATAGCACGGTATTTATAGAAATTTACCGGAAGCCGAAACAACACCAAATATTAATTATTTTTCAGCGGGTGAAAACTGAAGAAACCGCTTGAGTAATGCAATCGCAGGCTGACACGTGGACCGAAGATTCCAGAAGCAGGTAAACTTTCCGACTCAGAAATTCTGCTATAATTTTTCGACTTTGGGGGGGACAATTGTTGGAGGTGGATCTGAGATCCTACTTCGGTCCACAAGAAACAATGGGCGAATATTCTAAGTCATGAACTCGGCAAGATTATCGAAGTGTCAACTCAGACATCTTCGATCTACTCGGAATAATTCCTTCTCGAAAGCGCGTTAAGCTTGAAGGAAGTCAGACGACGTCGTCAAACAAAGAAATAGAAATTTTTCTTTTCCGACATGGAAAATTTCCGAAAATCTAGCTAAACTCTTCTAGATAAGATCATATCTGAACAACTGTAATATTTCTTTTTTGCAAACTACTTTGTAACTGCCTATATGATCTATAAATAGAGGAGTAGATCCATCGAAAAAGGGATCAGCTTTTTGATATACACATTAAGCTAATAAACTATACTCAGCAGTCATCTTTGCTATATTGGCAATATATTTCTTCCCTTCAAATTTTCAAGTGTCCTTGCCCTTTCATCCCTCTATTTAATCAGAATTTCGGATTTAACTCCCTTTGTGGTAGACCCCGTTCGAACAATACACAATGACGTTCTCATAATAAACAAGTAACAAAAGAAAATTCAAGATATTTCAACTCCTTTGACTTTTGAAGGGTGAAAATAAAATTATTTTAATAATTAATAGATGATATTAGACTATTTTAGTTATTCTTTCTAAAATGAATAAACAAGATAAATTTCTAATAAATGAGAAATGTACAAAATAAATAAAATAGTGTTACAAACGTCAACTTTTGTTGACGGAAAACAATTATGTGTGGAGCCCACGCGTTACTATGCATTCACACTTAAAAGAAATCAGAGAGCAAACATCTTTCTCTCTTCCTTCTCTCTTAGTTTTTAACACGTT
>OVAX01000959.1:0-58755 GCA_900406405.1 Lepidium africanum | reverse complement strand
AAGAATCTTGCATCCCTATTGTGCAACCTCTTACTCCTTTGGGTTCGATCCTTAAGTGCTTTACAATGACATGATTGTGTGAANTGGGTTCGATCCTTAAGTGCTTTACAATGACATGATTGTGTGAACATTTGTTGTTATAAATTTAATTGATTGTGCCTTAGTAAACCCACAAAATGCACACCCATCAACCCTCAAAACCAACATTATCCACCTAGACCACCACAAGGGAACTCGTTTCATCAATTGCAACCAAGGCCTTATGGAAATCCTCCTGAAGGTCAAAGCAAGCAATGACGTTCTCAAGGTGAATCTCAACCACAAAATTCTACAAATCTGAGACCTTCCGGTCCACCAAGAGTTGACAACTATCCAAGACCTCTAGTTAGTGAAGAAGTTGACATCAAAGCCATGTTGAAACAGATTGTAAAGGGTCAACTTAAGGGTCAACAAGAGACAATTGAGAGGTTGCATAAGATAGAGAGTAAGGTTGATTTGAAATACAATGATTCACTAGCCAAGTTTGGTGACATTTTCTCTCATTTGAAGACCCTTGACAACCAGGTTTCTCAAATCGCTTCCACAAGTCAAAGGCCACTAGGTAAACTTTCTAGAAAAGTTGAACAAAACCCGAAGGAGTATTGCAATGTAATCACCCCTAATGATAAGAGACTAAGGGACTTGATTTTAAGATTGCAAGAGCTCTTTATGGAGAAGGTAAGGAATATGATGATTGGGTTACAAATTTTTGGGAATAGTACGAAAGGAACAAGAGTCTCAAGAGGGTTGATAAGGTCAAAGTTGCGGTGAAAAGGGTTTAGAAAGTTGTTGTTGCTGTCAAGAAGGTTGAAAAGGTTGAAGAGGTTGCTTTCATGAAGGTTGATAAGGTTTATAAGTTTGAAGAGGTTGTTGCTAGTGATGAGATAAGAACTTCAAAGGCAGTTCAAAAGAAGGTTGAGAAGAGTTTTGTTGATGAGCCAAGGGTTTTTACTTAGAAAGTTATTGGGAGTTGAGAAGAAGGGGAAACCCAATGGGCTTCCTCCCTATGTGCCACCACTTTCATTTCTGGGACGATTTTTAACGAAGGCTCAAAAGAATTTATTGTCAAGGTTCAAAGGGAACATGAGCAATATTGGAGTTCCAATGCCACATGTGGACAATCTACACTCAATTCCAGCCCAAGTACGATTTATGAGAGCCATCTTGCTAATCGAGAGAAGATAAAGAAGCTATTGGCTAATGGAGGGGAACTTGATCCGGGTCCACTAGAGCATAATTCTTCGGGAGCAAGTGTCAATGTCTTGTCTCTCGACAATGTGGAGAAATTGAGAGCATCTGATATATCTGAATACACCATCTCTATCTCTTTTGGAGATTCCTCCACAAAATATCTGGTCAGCAAGTTGGTGGAGTATCCCATTAAGATTGATATTTTCCTAATACAGACTGATTTTACTGTGGTGAAGATGGAGAAGGATTGCAATATACCTTTCATCTTTGGAAGACCATTTTTGAGTACTGCGGAAGCAAACATTGATTTTTTCAACAAGAAAGTGGTTCTTGAGAAGGTGAACAAGCAGGTCTCTTATCCTATCAATCCAAGACTTAGCATCTTTTACGGGATGATTGGGTATGGTGGGAAAGGAACTAAAGCTTCAAAGTTTGAGGTTGTGGTTAAGGATGAGTCCAAGAAAGGTAGCTCATCTAGTTCTCGGATTAAGGATGGTAAAACAAATTCTATGGACACGATAGTGGAGAAAAATATACTCTCCGTTCCTCTAACCGTATAAACTGCAGGGAACAATGTCGAGCTTGAGACATAAAACAAGCGCACTTGAGAGGCAGTCCCATGGTATCCTTATAAATAGTTTGTATTTCCTTTTATCAATATTGTTTTTGCGTGTTCTTGTGTGTGTCTTGGTTATCTTTATGTGGTTTTGGTGTAGGTGATGAGTGCTATGTATTGTGAGCAAACAAACAATTAAATAAAAAAATGCACCACATATAGGTAGTTGTATGCTCTTGAGGTTCAAATCCACAATGAGTTAAGGTTACAACAATAGGGATGCAAAGATCCTATGTTAATCTATAGCAATTAAACGAGGGATAATGCAATCAATAACCAAAATTTAAAACAAACAAAACAAGAAGCAAACATATGAAACTAATCATAGCCAAACCAACAATCACAGCAAACAAGATCAAACAAAAGCAAAATGTAAACGAAAATAGCAAGCAAAGATAAATATCAAAAGAGTGAATGACTTAGGGAATGGCAATAAATTTCGGGACTGTGCAATGGAATGAAATACTGCAACAAGGAATCAATGAAGCTCAACCTAGGGCATGGAACACAACAAACAAGCTTGGCTAGCCCACTCTCATGGTACTCATCACTATTTTATGCAAATGACCCAACTAAACTCTCATTTGTTAAATCAAATCCCTAAAATGCATTAAACACTAGTCCACTATGACCATTTACTCCCCCATAACATCAATCTCTCAAAGGTTATGGAGAAAAAAATCCTAAAATAGGTCTTCAAAAATTTCATCGAACACCTCTCAGGCGATGAAATTCCTAGCAACAAAATTCAAGTGATCAAGATGCATTAGACATTAAGACTACCTAAATAGGAGGATCTAACAACCTAAGCATCAATCAAACCATTACCAAGCCCTAGATCTAGCCACAACCTAAACCATTCTAAGCAACTACTCACTATTCATGGGTTCAAAATCATAAAAACAAGTAAAAGAAATGGTAAACATAATCAAAAAGAGGAGAAATCAACAAGAGATTTTGATATTTTAAAGAGATGATCCAAGAAATGAATCATCCAAATGGATCTCAAAAGTCTTCTCAAATCTCTCTCAATGTGTTCTTGCAAAAACTAGTCATCATTCCTTCGTTTGCAAGGCTTCCTTCTAAGTGCAAGAGTACCTTCAGCTGATGAGTGCATCGCTGGAGCAGGTGATGGAATGTGCATATCCTCCACTGAAACCGAGTGGTGCCTCTAAGGTAAATGTGGAGCTTGAGTCTGAGGGATTTCTGCACTAAACCTTTCCTTTACATCATTAAACTCCCTTTTCATCTCCTCTTGCTCTTGTTTCCACTCTTGCTTTTCCTTTGCAAAACCCTTAACCTTTTTCACCAATTATTTCTCAAGTTTCTGCAACTTCCCAATCCGCTTATGGGCTTCTTTGGAAGGAATTCATTGTCGTGGTGCATCAAACTCTTCAAAGTAATAGGTTTCTGGTTCAACATCTTCCTCGTTTTCTGCTGAAATTGGTGGAAGTGCTTGGGGTGGTGCGTTGTCATCAACTAGCACGCTCAGAGGGAAGATAAACTCTACATTACCAAGCCTTTTAATCGGTGTCGATTCTAGACAAGGTAGAATGAGCTTTGCATCTGATTTACACAGATGTTTAAACTTGTACAGCGGTTGACCATTTTCCTCTTCTTTCCACAATAACTTGGCTCCTTTTAAGTACTGAACCGTCATAAACCTTGGTAGAATAACTTCTGATTCACTCAAATCAACTCCACAAGCTGTAGAATGTGAGCAACAACACCTCCACAATAAATCGGTTTGGGAGTACCTTTCTCAGCCTGTGCCATTGCTCTCGATCAATAATTGGTGAAGTGATTAGCAAGAACAAATGATAAGCTTGAATCAGCATCATCTCCCAAAATACTTCTACCTATAGTCATTTCTCCACAGATTTCCTTCAAAGCAATGTCCATCAATTGCATCTCTCCAAGGTTAATTGGCGAAGTATAAGGCCTTGCATAGTAGAGATTAGCAATGGCTCCCCTAGCATTACGAACACAAGGATTTCTAATCCAAGTTCCCTTGCTTCTACACGGAACAAATACCTTTTCCCGAGAAAGCATAAACCACACATCATCCAATTCCGCATACTCAATATTAGGATTGCTAACTTCACCAAATTTAAAACCAAACAGCTCATCCAATTGCTTAAACGTAAATTAGTAGTTCTGACCGTGTACATTAAACAGGATATATCATGGTCCATCTCTCTCAATCAAGGCTGGAGGCTCATCTGAATCATCACTCTCAATACTCAACTCTTCTCCCCTTGGTATATCAGGTAGCGGACCAGCCTTCTTGGTATGTGCCTTCAAAGCCCTCCTCAATGAATTAACTAGATAGCTGGAGCTTGGAATAGGAGGTGGCGGCTGTTTTAGTTCTTCCACTACTTCCTTTAGCTTATGATCAACAGGCTCATCTTCCTCACTCTGTTCTTGTATGATGAGATTTCTGCAGCCCTTGGCACAATTTCTTTTACTTCCCAAAGCGCCAGCATCATCCAACAGGTTTTTAACAGCTTTTGCAACGGCTCTTTCAGCAGCTTTCTTCTTCTGGGCTGCTCTCTTCGCATCTCGGTCATATATATTATTATATGCATCCAAACAGATTCTATTAACTGCTATGTCTCTGAGGCTCATGTTGGAACAGAGAAATACAGGTCAAAACAACCTTTCTGTAAAATCGGACACGCCAAGGTCACTCGTTGGAAAGGGAGGGAGTGAGTGTCTGGAATTGGATAAGGCTTTGGATTTAGACTCGTCAAGAAATAAAGAGAACCTTGTATTTAGAGAAAAAGTGGAGAAGTTTGTTGTGAAGAATAAATGAGGTGTGAGCTCTCCTTATATAGGCGAGGGGAGTGAATGAGTGGGAGAGAAAGGCTGACATCAAAGTACAACCCCTTGTGCTCACCAGCTTGCATTCGGCCACCATGCTTCAATTTCAGCCACACAATTCAAAATGGGAGCCCCCTAACCACACAATCCTTGACTCGCTAAGTACACTCTTAACCATGGTCGAGTCAACTCTTAACGACACCTTCTAGAAACTCCTTCTTGGGCCAACTCGCTTAATGGACTCGCTGATGGGCCTGCGAGTGCTGTTCACTAAACCCAACAAATCCCAAACTGATCCACACGATTATTCAGTGACTATCCCAAGCTCATGTGATGTAGTTTCCTGCATAAGAAGGATATTCAAGCAAGAAATACAGATATACGGATACGGTTTAGTGCGAATTAATCAATACTTAATCTAATTAATCATTAATCAATTCCCAGAGATTAAGCAAATGATTAATTGTGAGATCAAAATCATAAAACAAAAGAGATTAACAGCTCTTGAAAGCCTTGGACTCAGATCAACTACTCCCTGTAAGGGCAATTTCAATACTTCTTCTGCCAAAATTGTGGGACTCCCCAATGCCAAGCAAGCTGGTCGAGCGAGTGCAGTTTCTGAGAATACTGAAAACCATACTCGACCTCCTTAACTGCTGAACCTGAAAACAATACGACTCTATCCACAAACCAAACGCAGAATGTTCAATGTCAGACAAAATAAAGCGATAACAACATGAAATAAAACTATATACAAAGGATATGCTTGGGAATTCCTCCCGAGTGAGCTTGTTTAGAGTCACAAACTCAACTCTTCACAGTTATGAGACTAGTATGGTGTTTGGAGAGAAACCAGAGTTCCCTCCTCTTCATTCTCAGCGCCGAAAATGTCATTGAGCTCAGTTATTGTGAAGCTTTGACATTTAATTGTTGGCCTCCTTGAATGACTATTCAGATCGAACTCCATCCTAATGTCCTAACCCAAATTCAACTCAATCGTCCTGTTCTTTACATCTATCACTGCCCCAATTGATGCTAAAAACGGTCTACCAAGTAGTAATGGATCTTAGGGTTCTACATCCATGTTAGTGACAATAAAGTTTGTAGGAACTTCCACATATCCTATCTTAATGAGCAGGTTCTCTAGCAATCCATGAGGTGATCGTGTGGATCAATCGGCTAGAATAAAGGACAACTTACAAGGCTTATAGTTGATAAAACCTAGCCTCTTAGCCACATTAAACGACATTAAGCTTATGGAAGCTCCCTGATCACGCAGCCCCTTCTTAAAAACAAGATGTCTCAATGAACATGGTAAAGTGAATGTCCCTGGGCCTTCCAACTTCTATAGAACTATCTTAGCTTGAGTTACAGCATGACACTCAAAGCTCTCTATCTCCAATCCTTCTACTGTATGAATCTTCTCCTTAACTGCTTCCTTAAGAAACCTCTAATATTGGGTTTCATTAAGTACCACCTAGGGCATGGAACACAACAACTTAGCAAGACTAGCCCACTCTCATGGCACTAATCACTATTTAAGAGAAATGACCCAAATAAACTCTCATTTGTTAGATCAAGTCTCCAAAATGCCTTAAAAACAAGTCCACTATGACCATTCAATCCCATAACATCATCTCTTGAAGGCTATGGAGAAAGAACCCTAAAATAGGCTTTAGGGAATTTCATCGAACACCTCTCGGACGACAATTTTTCTAGCAACAAAACTCAAGTGATCAAGGAGAGTTAAGCATTAAGACTACCTAAATAGGATGATCTAACAATCCTAAGCATCAATCAATCATCACCAAGCCCTAAATCTAGCCACAACCTAAACCATTATAGAAGACTACTCACGAACACTCATGTTGAAATAAAAAATGAACAAGGAAGAATAGCAATACATAATGAAAATGAAAAGAGAAATAAATAAGAGATCCTTAATTAGATTAAGAAATGACCAAAAAAGATGGATCATCCAAAAGGATCCCAATGTTTCTTCTCACACCTCCTTCAAAGTGTTCTTGAGAAAATGAGAGAAAACTAAGATATGAATCTAAAAACTACGAGAAATTAAAAAATTTATGTGTTTGTGTGTTCATCCATGTATTTGTACCCCTTGGGATTAGGGTTTCAAAGCAACTTAAATTACACCGAAGTAAACCGGGACTAAACGGTTTAAATCGGAAATAAAACCGAAAATGTCAAGTGGTTCACATCATCTTGGGTCATGCGGGTCGAGGCCTTGGTCGAGAGCAAGAGGAAAGGTGTGTCCGCGGGTCGTGGTCTTTGTCGAGAAGGAATGTCCCGCGGTCGAGACGTCATTTGGATCCGGTCGAGAGGAGACGTCCCGCGGTCGAGGCGTTCATTCTATCCGGTCGACTTTTACGTCTGTCTGGATTCGTGAAGTTCGCGAGGTAAAGGTTGGACGTCCCATCGAGGCATGTTGATCGAGAGGCCTTTCTGCGGGTAGGTCTATCGGGCGTACTGGCCGCGGTCGGCTTGAAAAACCTCTTCAAGCTGTGGCCTTGAGTGGATGGCCGCGGCTGGCTTCTTTACTTCTTTTGTCTCCTTTGCCCAATTTCAAGCTTCCAACCCGAGCTTTCCCCTCCATAAGTGAAAATCCAAGATACATAAGTGCAATTACACCATTTAAGCTCCAATCTCCATAATATCAAGCTTCCAAATCACCTAAAAAGACCGGAAAACAAGAAAATATGCAAATGCAAAGCTTAAGGACTCTAATGCATGAAAATGACCTTATGTGAACCTAAAATGCAATTAAAACTATGCTAAAAATAACACACATCAACTCCCCCGGACTTGCCTTTTGCTTATCCTCAAGCAAACGTAGACAAAAATCCGAAGTAAAGGTTGAGACCAGGAACTCAAAGCCATAAACTAAAATGGTTCACTGCTAAGCTCACTATCCAAGATGGTAATTCTAAGATGCAATAGGTGCCAATTTTACTCAAAAATCTAGTTATACTCATCAAAGCTCAACCTAAATTCAACATTAACCTACACTATGCATTCAAATCGAACTTAAGCCTTAGCACAACACTAATCCCCATTGATCCTAAAATCTACCCTTCTCTCACAAGGATGTCTCACTCTTTTCCCATTCTTTCTTGGATCAATTTCCTTTTCTTTGCTTCATTTCTTTCTAAGGAGAGGGGTTTATAACCTTGGACATCTAGCGAGTTTGGATTCTCTTAAACTTATGGCCCAACTTTATTTTAAATACTTTTTGATTATATCTTTTCCTTTTCATTTCTTTGAACCACATAACAATTCTTATGCAACCAAAACTCTTTATTAGACTCTTTTATCAATCACTTTAACACCCTTTCTCTCCTAATCCTTCTTTGAACACTACTTCTTAATCGATAACTTTATCAACACTTTTCCCATAAATACTTTTAGATTTCAATACACATACACATTCTCACCCGAAAATAAGGTTCCCACATAGTCCTATTTGGTCCAAAAATCATGAACCAAAATTACATGAGAGACCACACTTGTCGGCTTTAACCTAACACTTTATTCCAAGCTCGTTTCCAAAAATAGGCCTAACACACACAAACAATGATGGATGAATGAAAGCTAGGCTAAGGGTGTGGAGACTAATTCATAAAATCGACTAGCTTTTTGAGTAACAAAGAGTGGCAAAATGGTGAAAGATACTCAAATATGTATACGTGATCCACAAGTTCAAAATGTAATGCAAAGTGTGATAATTAATTGTCAAAATTAGGTTCCAATAGCATGGTTCAGCTTCAGATCACAGCAAGCTTCAATCAAAGAGAACCTAGAGTGAAACATTCCAAGCATGGTTCAACCTTAATTTCAACTAGCAACCTAAAGCATCAAACAATTAACATCTTAGGTGTTGAACTTAGCAAGTGAATCATTTAATCTACTCAAGGCAATAATGTCATTGCTCCCATGCAAACTTATATGATTCTAAGACTCAACCCTAAAATGATATGCAAATGCAAACTATATGCTTCTTTTTGTGCTTTTTTCGAAATTTTTTTAGGAAAAACCAAAGAAATGACTCAAGAAATGTAAAAAAACAAAACTAAAAACGCCATTAGCACTAGGCTCCCTCCCCCGGACTTACTTCTCACCGTCTTGGTGAGATAATAAGCTCGAAGAAGAAAAAACTTAAAAAACAAACATAAAAATGCAAAGTAAAATGCAAAACTATATACAAAAGAGTGATTGGTACCTTTTTTAACGATTAAATTTTCCAAATGTCTTGTTGACATAAGGGTCTCCGGAGATCTTATCCCACTCTGTGTCTATTTGTTGAGGAAGCTCCACTTGTTCTTGAACCGCTTCTTGTTGCTCCTCAACCCCATCTTCTTGTTGTCCAACCGGTTCCTCTTCATCAGACACATAACCATGAAGTGTCTTGATTTTCCTCTTAATCCATCCAAGCCTCCTAATTATCTTGCATTGATTTTTGATGACGGTTAAGAATTCTCTATCCCTTCGTGTCCTTGGCGCAAAGTCAATTGGTGGAATCTCCCATCCTAGCATATCCAAAACATTTTCCGGTGAATTTAATGAAGAAGCCGCTACAGTGCTCTCGGATTCCTTAATCTCTCCATACTCAAACGAGATGTTGTCCAATTAATCCAAGGAAGTTTTCTCGGGACATGGCAAGATAAAAGTCTAAAATTCCCTCCTCCTATTCATTTAGGAGAATTGCCTTAAGCCATCCTTCCAAACCAAAACCTTAGTCCTTAGGAAGTAGTTCTCATCCAGTGGATCACTTGCTACATCTGTAACTTAGTTGGTGTAAGGAACCCTATGTACTCCCAAAGTGGTGCAATTGTACCTGCCATCTTACAAACCCAATCACTTGCATCATTTAACCGAACCTTAATCATAAATTGTGCAAAAATGCATCCGTGATTCACATCATCTTGTGGAGGTTGATCGAATATTGGCTTGCCATTTCTTGTAAGGTATGGATACAACCCCTTGTACAACAAGAAGACCTCGGTCATCTTGATGGTTCCGCTTTCATCTCTAGAGCAAAAGGCATTCGCTAAGAACTTTGCGAATACCTGAAGTGCCGGATTTCTGATCCAAAGATTCTTAGGAGACCCGCTTAGTCTCCCGGTTGCTATCAAATTCCAAAATGCATCCGTTTCATCAAACCAAAGAAAGGTCGAAGAACTTCCATAGGGAAAACCATAAGCTTCACACAAACCCCTCATCGAGATACTTTACCTCTCTCCATACATCTTGAAGTGAAATGTCGCTTCATCCAGGATGGGATTCTCTTGGTCTTTGTAAATCAATTTCACCGTGCCAAAGAATTCACGAGCCAGTTCAGGATAAACCAAGTACTTGATTGTGGCAAACGTTTCCAATCCAATGTTGTTGAGCAAAGCAAAGACATCATCCTTGATTCCCATAGCCTTAAGAGTCTTAGTCCGAAAATAGTGAGTCGGCTTATGGAAAATCGTATGTTGATGGTTGTAGTCTTCTTCTTTGGTCTTAGTGAAAACAAAATTCCCTCTTGGCGGTAGAGGCAAGTGTCCAAACGAAGCCTTTTGAATACTTGAAGGTCTAGACTCCCTCTTATCACTTTTCTTCTTTGTTGGAAATGTTTCTTTTCCCCTTGGGTGCTTAGCATTCTTCTCAGGTGCCTCATCAACCATTTTTCCTTTCCTTTTGATGCTTTGGAAACCTTGTTAGCATGACCATTGTTTTTGGTGCCATTTCCTACAAAAAATCCACATCCCAATTTAGTTCAAAGAAATGACATGAGAAATTGCATAATTAATGTCAAAATCAATCAAAGATCAATCACTCATGGTTATTGGCAATAAATTAAGCAACTACTCAATCACAATTAAGCGCTAGATCAAGCAAGGCAAAACATTTGGTAAGAAAAATCAATGAATAGAGCAAGTCAACAAAAGTCAACTAAAGTCAAAATTATGTTCTTGTCAACAAAAGTCAATAGAAATATTAAAATTTAGCAAGATTGTTGATGAATTTCACTATGTAGTACAATGAATTCTTGCCAATTAGACCAAACGAAAGAGATTTTAAAACCCATTTTAAAAATTTCCCCCAAAATAATTTTTATGTTCAAGAACAAATTCGAATTCTCAAGAACACTAAGTATAAATTCCTCTAATTAGCCTTAATCCTTGAGAATTCAAGCTCAAATAAAGTTACCAAAGCAATATCTAACCATTTCGAAGTTATACAAACCATAAATCAACACAACTCACCATAAATTCAAGAACTTGAAATGTGAGCAAAAATAGAGAAATAAGTGAAGATTTTGCATACCTTTGATGTTGTTTAGATTGAAAATTGAAGAAACTTGATGTAGAAAAGACAAGGGTTTGGAAAAGTTCACAAAAAGCTCTTGAAATTTGAAAAGTTTAAGTAAAAAATTTGGGTTTTCGGAGAGAAAATGAGTTATGGTTTACAAGAAGAATGTTGCTAAATGAGACGTCAAGATGAAGAAGAACCAAGCCATACCCGATTCTTAAAGTTCGGTCAGTGGCTTTAGGTGTCGGACGAGTTCCCGGTGTGCTGTGGTCGAGACAGTCCCGCGAAGCACCATTCTCAGTCGAGGCTACGGTCTGCGTTGGTCGACGCTTATCTTCGCTTTGTTCCAGCGGCCTCACATCGGGCGAAGCCTTGACCCGTGTTGGTCGACGCTTATCTTCGCTCGTATCTGCAGCTTCCTCTCGGGCGAGGCCGCGGCCTGCGTTGGTCGAGAAAGTATAGCCCGCGGTCGAGACCATCACCTAAATTTCACTTCTTCTCTTCAATCTCCAATCCTTTTTGATCATTAACCTCCTCTTTTTTGCACCCTACATCAAAATCAAACACAAGGAAAAACCAAAACACCACCAAGACTCACGAGATAAACACAAACCACATTAATACAAGTTCCAAAAATGAAATTAAAAGCAATATATACAGCAATATATACAAAGGATACAATGGGATTGCCTCCCAAGTGTGCTTGTTTAACGTCTCAAGCTCGACGTTGTTCCCCGAGTTTTTAGGCGGTTAAAGACACATAGAGTGGATTCTTCTCCTCTAACGCGTCCTCGAAGCTTGTAGCAATTCCTTTGTCAACCAACCTTGATGAGCTTCTTTTGTCAAACCCATCCTTGAACCATGGAGCTTCAAATCCGTACCCTCCATAGTCAATCATACCACAAAAGGCTTAATGGGATAAGCAACTTGCTTGTTGACCTTCTCAAGCACAACCACATTGTTCACAAAATCGATCCTTGCACCAACCGTAGTCAAGAATGGCCTTCCTAATATAAATGGAACCTTACAATTTTTTTTCATTCTCACAACTACAAAATCCGTTGGAATTATGCAATTCCCGATCTTCAATGGATAGTCAACTAGCTTCCCTATCGGATACTTAGTAGAAGAGTCTCCAAAAGAGATCGGAGTATCATAATCGGTCATAGCATTTACTCCTAGCTTATCCACAATGTCTAAAGACAACACATTAATGCTAGCTCCAAAGTCACATAAAGCATTGTCAAACTCAAGTTTTCCAACCGTACAAGGGATTACAAATGTCCCTTGGTCTTCTTCATTAGGTAACACCTTCGGTTACGTTGGTTTAGGGTCAAGTTCCCCTCCATTAGCCATTAACTCCTCAACCTTTTATCGATTTGCTAAAATATCTTTGATGAATCCAACTCTTGAGCCGGAATGGAGTGTAGATTATCATCATTACGTATAGGGACTTAATCATGCTCATGTTATCTTTGAACTTGGAAAGCACACTCTATTAAGCTTTAGTCAAAAATCACCCCAAAAATAGAAGTGTGATATTCATGCATTTTACCCATTTTAGCTTCATAGTTTGCATTCATTCACGTTACATACTATGCATTTTAGAGTCCCAATTAGGATCATTCTTGCATTTGCATAGCATTTGGAGCATTTCAAGAACTTTGAAGCAATTTAGAGCACTTTGGGTCAATTCGGAACATTTTGGAGCAAACAAGCATGAAGACTGCAAGCTAAGCCTAGAACCGAAGAGCTGGAGCCAAAACATCAAGAACTGAGGATTTTATAGGCTAAGTACTCAGGACTCGCCCTGCCAACTCGTCATGCATAGGTGAGTTCAAAGTTCCATACTTAGCCAAAAATACAATTTTTGGCTGAACTCTTCATGTCCAACTCGCTATGCATTGGCGAGTTCCAGCCTCAGCACTGAGCCAAATCTTCAAAATTTCATGGTTGAACTCGCCACCCACTCCCACCTAACACTGGCAAGTTCAACATTCCAGACTTAGCCAGAAATCATGTTTGTGAAGCTAAACCACTCCAACTCGCTAGTGTGTGACGAGTGCAGCCCAGATTGAGCATTTATTGGAGTTGAAGTATGCTGAACTCGACCCTTTCAACTCGCCAAACACCTAAAGCAACTTAGACCGACTTCGTTTTATTTGACCGACTCTTTACTTTTGTTGACTTAAAATTAGGGCTTCCCTGTTTTAAGCCCTATAAATACCCTTGTTTTAGCTAAGAACGGGGATCCAAGTTTTAACCTAGTTTTTGCCTCTTTGAGTGAATTCTAGAATTCTAGCTGCCTGTTTCTTATTTTTCTTTGCTGTTCTTATGAGAAGTTCATGATTTCTGCTTGAATCTCACCTTAGGTTGGTAGATCTCGTTTTCGTTTCTTTCTTTATGCCTTTAATCATGTTTTCTGGATTTGATGTTCTTTGGGCNAGATCTCGTTTTCGTTTCTTTCTTTATGCCTTTAATCATGTTTTCTGGATTTGATGTTCTTAGGGCTTTGTGAGGAGATGAAGTAGATCTATGTTGTTTTCTAGGTTTTTGGTGTTTATGCTTGAATACTGTCATAGGTTGCGCTAGACTGTTTGATCTTAATGCTTATTTTGACTTGATCACTCAAAGTTTGATTTGTAAGCTGTCTCACCCGGAAGGTGTTCGATGATATGCTTGCCTTAGGTTCCATTTAGGACTGATGCATTCTGGCCCAAGGGATTGGATGTTCAGAGTGTCAGTTAGTCATGTAGGATAGGCATGTTAGTGCCAGTTTGGGCATGTGATCACTAAGGGATTGGGTTAGGTTGCGCCCGAACTGAGATTTCATGACCATGGGAGTGGCTTATTTACCTCAGTATCCTGATTCGTTGCTTGCCAGATTAGATTGTTAGATAAAACCTTAACCCAGATTTCAACTTAGTTCATTGACTTCACTCTCCTCACAAACCCATCTTCACCTTATTGTTGCAACTCGCCGTTACCTTTATTCTGTTCACTCTGTTTCTGCATTTTTACTTAGTTTCTGCTTCTATGTTAGATTTGTTTTAGCCATGCCTGTTTTCTGCTAGATAGTGCAGTATGGAGGACACCATAGAAGAGGAATCACAAGACACACCACCTGCCCCACCCACCTCGCCTGTTCATATCATACGGCTTATTTGATCGAGATATGCGTAAGCCTCACACTCCACGTTATGGCATAACTCCACCTGAAGACTCTGCTACTGCATTTGGAATAAAGAGGGCAGTACTCTCCATGATTCAAACTCACCAATTTGGAGGTTGCAACGATAAGGACCCCTAGGCTCTATAGCCTATCCAGTCTGCAGGGTTTGAGTGAAGATACTTTCAGGCTACGACTGTTGCCATTCTCTCTTACAGAAAAAGCTAAAAAATGGGAAAAGAATCTATTATACGGCACTATCACCACTTGGGATCGGTGTAAGGCTGCGTTTTTGGGAAATTTTTTCACTCACTCACGAACTGCCAAGATCAGGAATGATATCTCTGGTTTCGTTCAACAACCCTCTAAATCAATTTCTGATGCTTGGGCATGCTTCAAGCAGTATCAAGTACAATGCCCACATCATGGCTATACTAAACAAGCTCTGCTAAGTAGATTCCACTTTGGCCTTCTACCTAAATTCAGGATACTCTTAGATACAGCAAGCCATGGTAATTTCCTGCACCTAGATGTGACTGTTGGTTGTGCTCTCATTGAAAATCTTGCTCAAGCAGCCGAACGGTACGGAGACGATTTTGATGGCCCTCTTGGAAAACAAACAGAATCTGAGTTACAATGCAGGGTGTTGGCGAATCTGAGTGATCAACTGGACATGCTACTAACTCAACGAGTCAAAGAGGCTTATTCAATTAGAGATAGAGCGAAGCCTCAAGATTCAGTCGCCGCTACAGTTGAGGAAGTGTCATATATCCACAAGCAGGTTCCAGAATGGACTTGCACAGACCGTCTTCAAATTCCTCAATCCAAGGACGTTTATCAAATGCTTGAGCAGATACTACATGGGCAACAGACATCAGTTGTTGTACTTAATCACAAAATCATAGAGGTCAGTACACGCGTAGAAGAATCACACTACAACCTCATCGGAAAGTTTAAAGCATTGGATGCTAGACTCACCATGGTTGAACAAAAACACGCTGCGACTGCAGCTGCTGCCAAACTCTACTTGCCACTACGCCTTCTCCGAAGCACAACGCTAAAGCCATTACGCTAAAGGGTGGCTCTAGCCTAATTGTTAAAGCTGGAGATGATTATGATACTGAGGACAGCAATATTTAGGAAGGGGGATAGCTCAGGCAGAGAAAATAATGCGAATTCAACACCTACACCCAAGCTTGGTAGCCTAACTCGCCAGTTACCTCAGCCAACTGACCCGTCTAGCTCTGAAAACCCTTCTGTTTCTACTAAGAAACCCAAGCCTTTCGTCCTGCCACCACTAATACCTACAGTCCCATTCCCTGAGCCACTAAAGGAAAATGTCACTGCTAAGTACAAAGCCCTGCTTAACAAACCACTCCAAGAAATTGAGCTTACAATGCCCATACTTGACGCTTTTATGATGGTTCCACATTATCAAAATTTATTGAAAGATGCAGTCAAAGAAAAGATAGCTGAAGTTGAAGAAACAATTGTTTTAACTCATGAGGTTAGCGCCATCATCCAGAGCAAAGTGATAACAAACAAGAAGAGCGACCCTGGCACCTTCACCATTCCTTGCGCCCTTGGTTCTTTATCATTCAGCAGATGCCTTTGTGATCTCGGAGCTTCAATAAGCCTCATGTCACTATCAACAGCCAATAAGCTGGGGTTCAACCATTTTAAGCCAATGTGCATCAAACATAGCATGGTTCGAAAGAAGGCAATGTGCATCATGGTGGTATTCTACTTGGACTAACAATATACCAACATGAGGGAAACGATAATCCAAGTATTCTAGTTAATCTATAAACTCAAAAATGATGCAAAGACAACACAATTAACGATCCGGTTATGGTTATCACTTAGCAAGGGATATCATCGAATCACATCAGCTTCAATCAAGATATGCAATTCATTCTATAAATTCCAAACATGGTTCAGTTTTAATTTCAGAGCAATAACGAATGCATCAAAAAACTAATGATGAGGGCAGTGATTCTAGCAAGTCTAATCAGCAGCAAACATGCAAACTAGACTCAATCCTACAAGATATGCATCTAAATGATCACTCTTTTTATGCATATTTTCTGAATTTTTCAATTTTTTGTGTGTTTTGTATGCCTTATATGAATGCATGAATCAAAAGATGCTAAAAAGAAAAATCTTTATGGATTTTTGTTAAACATAAATGTATGCATGTCTTACTATGAGATGTACTTTAGAACCCTCCCCCCAAACTTTTATCACACTGTCCTGAATGCGGATAAAAATTTGAAGAAGAATTCTAGACAAGCATGAAATAAAAAACAACTAAAAATGCAACTATGTGTACAATGAGAGTGATTGAACATGTCACCTCACTTATAGTCGAATAATTTTGAGGTGGAGCCATTCATGTCCTCTAGAGTGTAGTTGATCAGGTGCCTCATCAATCTGGTCAGCTTCAGGGTGCAACTCGCTAGTGTGTATTGCGAGTGAAAGCTACAAGTGACTAATACTGGAACATCCGAGAGCCACTCGTGGTTCTGCATGGCGAGTTTCTCCTACAAGTCATCAATTCTGGGCCTGCGAGTCCTCCTTTTGTGCACAAGAGTACCATCAATTGATGAATGCCTAGCCAGTTCGGGTGCTGGAGTGTGCATATCTTCCACTGAAAATAAGTGTCTCCTTTTATGTGAGGTTAGAGCTTGAGGCTAAGAGGTTTCTCCACCGAATCCGTGTTTGAGAGCATTCATCTCTCGCCTAAGCTCTTCTCTTTCATGCTTCCACTCTTGTCTCTCTTTGGTAAGCCCCTTAACCTTATTCACTAACCATTTCCCTAGTTTATGAAGCTTTCCAATCCTTTTTTGAGCTTCTTTGGAAGATATACCATCCCTTGGTGCATCAAATTCTCCAAAGAAGTACGTTTCTTGCTCAACTTCCTCCTCATTCTCTGGTGAAACTGGTGGAGGTTCTTGTGGATGTTCTTCATCATCAACGAGCACGCTTAATGGCTATATGAACTCTACAATGCTCAACCTTCTTATTGGCATCAACTCTGGGTAAGGTAGGATAATTCTTGCATCTAATTTTATCAGATGTGTAAGCATGAACAACGATTCTCCATTATTTTCTTCCTTATCAAATTTAGCTCCCTTAAAGTACTCGAAAGTCATGAATCTTGGTTCTACCCCATTAGATTCGATTAAATCCATCCCATAGGCCATCAGAATCTGTGTTTCAAGCCCTCCAATAAGAATCGATTTAGGACTACCTTTTTCAGCTTGAGTCATGGCTCTTGTTCGTTAGACGATGAAGTGCTTTGCTAGAACGAATGACAAGCTAGAATTAGCATCATCTTCTAGGCTCCTCCTCCCACTAGATGTTTCTCCACAAATATCCTTAATAGCTATATCCAGTAGCTGCATCTCCCCAAGATTGATTGGTGCAGTGGATGGCCTTGCAAGAGGTTTGCAATGACTCTTCTAGCATATCTAATGCAAGGGTTTCGAATCCAACTACCTTTGCCTCTAAATGGATCGAACACCTTGGTTCCACTCAGCATGTACCACACATCATCTAACTCACCTGAATCAATGTTAGGATGGCTAACATTTGCTTGAATGTGAACTTGTAGTCTTGGTTATGGACTTTGAAAGTGATGTATCAAGGTCCATCCCGCTCAATCAAACTTGGAGGTCTTGTTACATACTCCCAAACCTCCATGGTGGCCAGAAATTGAACTGGTTCTTCCTTGTATGATCTTGAGACTAGCGACATGAAATGGGATAGTCCACAAGCCTTAAACTATAAATCAACATCCTCTGTATTCATAACTATCGATTATCGGCCAATGAATGTAGATCGTCCCCTTTAGATCCATCATACTCAAAGCTTCATATGCTCTATCAGGTGTGGCTTGCTTCTTTTTGTACTCTATGCCGACGAGCTGCATACTTCTCCTCCAAAACAACCCGAGCTTCATCCTCTATCTACCCATCACCAATCAAAATCTGAAGATCCTTCATGAACTCGGTATCAAGTGCTTCTCATCCTTTATTACCAGAACCATCCCCTTATTCTACTTCCATTGGTGAGCCTTTTGCTTTAACATTTCTAGCATCATCTTCAGTACTAACCCTTGGTGTTTCTCCCTCACTTTCTGACGGTTCAACAATCTATTTCCCTTTATCTACCGAAGAATAATCCATCTCATCACTTTCAATACTTGGCTCCCCTCCTCTCGAGATTGGTGGTGGCAGTCCAGTTCTCTTGCTATGTGCTTTCAGAGCAATTCTCAATGATCTAGTCACCGAACCAGAACTAGACTTACTTGGCTTAGGAGGCGGTGATGGCATTTGAGCTTCCACAATCTCCTCAGGTTGCTAAGCAATAGCCTCCTCTTCTTCACTCTTGTCTTGAATAATCAGTTTCCAGTGACCCTTGGTGTTATTTCTGTTGTTTCTCGAAACATATGTATCAACGAATGGGTTTTTAGAAGCTCTTGCAAACACTTTCTTCTTTTGAGCCGCCTTCTTCATGTCATGATCATAAACTCGGTTATAAGCATCCCAACGGATTTTATCCACCATTCTATCTATGTTGGACAAAGTGAAGGAGAGAAATTTAGATCAAAAGAGCTATTCTAGAAACCTAGAAACTAAGCTCGCCGGTGTCACTCGCTAAAATAGGTGCCAGTAGACGCTTGAACCTTGGCAAAGTCTCGGATCTGGAAGCGCTTACACACTACTCGCCAACTGAGCTCAAAGGTGAAATGCGAGTATTCTCTGAACCTTTGTGAACCGAACACTACACTTGCTCGAACTCGCCAAATAGACTCGCTGGATTTGAGGCGAGTTGAGCTCTTTAGCTTGGACTCACTGGATCTAGAGAGAATTGTATTTTGTAGATGGAGAGAAGAAGTTTTGGTGTGGAGAGAAATGAAGGGTGAGCTCTCTATTTATAGGCAAAGCGGAGTGAAGAGTGGGCTTAGGCGTGGGAGAAAAAACCTGCCACAAAGGACACAAGCACATGTGACTCGCCATTTACACTCTCTACTTTGCTTCAATCTCGACCACACAATTCAAACCAAAGCATTCTTGACAATGAACCCTTTAACTCACCACTTGTACTGGCCAAACCTTGGTTGAGTTTAGCCAACCACACCTTATAGAAACCTTGGTTACCTTAACTCGCCGACCCCACTTGCTGACCATAGTAGAGTAAACTTTACCACACCTTCTAGAAGCCACATATTGGGCCACACTCGCTTAGGTCTCTTATTGTGCTGAACACTACAGTTAGACTCCTTAAGCTGTAGACCTGAAAACCAGACAACTCATTCCACAATCCACAAGTAAAATGTTTAAAAAGAGATAAGGCAAAAATTAAAACTGAAGCAAAAATTATATACAAAGGACATGCATGGGACTTCCTCCTAAGGGAGCTTGTTTAGAGTCTCATGCTCGACTCTTCAAACTTAGTTGATTAGTGTGGTGTTGGGAGAGAAACCAAAGTTCCCTCCTTGTCCTTCTCAGCAACCTCGGTATCACCGATCTCAGTTACAGTAAAGCTTTGGCCCTCAATGGTTGGCCTTTTGGAATCACCATTTAATTCAAACTCCAACCTGATGTCTTTACCCAAGTTCAGCTTAATTGTTATATTCTTGACATTAATCACTGCTCCTACTTGATATGTATGCATTTTAGCCCATGTTAGGAACATCATTTAACATACTTTGCATCCATATTCATAGCATTCTTATCACTTTAGAGTCCTTTTAGGTTCGTATTGCATACATTTGCATATGGAGTGATTTTAGGTACTTTGGAGCATATTTTGGAGCGTTATGGACGTGAGATTGGATTTGAGGAATGAGCGCAACAAAGGAGCACTACAAGCTGTTTTTGAAGATTTTCAACTACGCTCGCCCCTTGACCTCAACCTAAGGGTTGAGTTAACCTTCATACAATCACACCTCATCCTCATGACTCGCCCAACATGGTGAGAGTCGAGATTTTGGCTGGAAAAGTGCAACACGCCCTCACAGCTTGCCATTCATTGCCGAGGTGGCCATTTCCCAAACTTTGACCAATTTTATGTTGACTTTTTAAGTAGTGTTTTCCCAAGAGTAGTATAAATACCCCTCTTAACCCATAAACATCCATCCATGTTTTTAGCCTCTTGTTATTGAGCAAAAAACCATAAAAACTCTATCTACCTTTGTATGAAGATTTCTTATGATCTATTAAGTATTCTTTTTTACTTTTACATTCTTCTCATCTCTTTCTCCTCTTTAATATTATGCACTTTATTTTATTTTTGGGTTTATGCAATTATTCATGATTTGTGAGTAGTTAATTAGGGTTCTTGAGGAAATGAGTTATATTAGAGTAGATCTTGGGGTTTCCAAGCCTGCTTAAGGTTATTTATGTTAAATCTCTTCAGTTTATGTGTTTTTTTATATGTATTTCATCCTAGCTATTTGAAATCTGATGTTAGGCTTTCATACACCTACCAAGTATTTATTGAAATGTTTGAATTAGCCTAGTTATGAGAATTGCTTTCCTTGCCCAAGGTATTGGTTGTTTAAGTTGCATATTGGCTAGAATAGGTTGTTTCTTCATGCCAATCCATGTGTGGATTTCCTATGATAGTAGAATAATTCAGATTGCTTTTTAATCTATTACCTAGAGTTTTGCTAATTAGGTTGTTAAGCAAGTTATTGGAACCTGATGTGTGCAATGTTGACAATGCAAACAATCAAGTAAATCAACAAATACACAAGAAACTAGGAATTTGCATTTATTTGATGTTCAAAATCAACAAGGAGTATGAGGATGCATAATAGGAATGAAAAGATAAATGCTATGCTAGAGCAATAAGAGTGAGGGATTATGCAATTAAAAACTAAAATAAAAGGCAAACAAAACAAGAAACAAGCAAATGCATCTAATAATAGCTAAACCAACAATCAAATGCAAACAAGATTAAACAAAAGCAAATGCAAATGAAAATAACAAGCAATGATCAAATATAAAAAAAGCGAATGACATAAGATATGATGCAATAAACACAAGTCCACTATGACCATTCAATCACATAACATCATCACTCGAAGGCTATGGAGAAAGAACCCTAAATAGAACTTCAGGAATTTCATCGAACACCTCTCTGGCGATGAAATTCCTAGAAACATAACTCAAGTGATTAAGGAGAGTTAAGCATGAAGAATACCTAAATAGGAGGATCCAACAACCTAAGCATCAATCAAACCATCACCAAGACCTAGATATAGTCAAAACGTAAACCATTCTAAAAGACTACTCACAAATCATGATGCAAAAATCGAAAATAAAAAGAGATGAAATGTTAAACATAATGAAAAAGACAAGAGAAATTAATAAGAGATTCTTCAATATTAAAGAAATAATCCAAGAGATGGATCACCCAAAGGGATCTCAATGTTTTTCCCAAATCTCCTTCAAAATGTTCTTGCAAAAATTAGAGAGAAACTATACTAGAAATCAAATACTTAGAGAAATTAAAAACTTTTTGTGTTTGTGTATCATCCATGTATATATACACCTTGTGATTAGGGTTTCAAAGCAACTTAAACTGAACCAGTCTAAACCTGTTTAATGTGGTTCCAAAATGTTAATGTGGTTCACGTCTCTTGGGCAAAGCAGGTCGCGGGTCCAGTCAAGAGCAAGGCAAATTTCACGGGTCGCAATCGAACCATTGGGCGAGTTGGGTCGAGAAGGTAGGGTTGTGGGTGAGCCGTCAGGTGGAGTTAGTCGAGAGAATCCTTCCCGCAGGTAGAACGTCAGGTGTACCTGGTCGCGAGCTGCTTCAGGACATCCGCTGTCGAAGCTTCAATTGAGGGCTCGGATGGTGCTGGTTGATGCTTAAGGTTTGGGGGACATCTGCAGCTTCTGCGTGTAAAGTTTGGACGAGGCTGCGGGTTGATCCAGTCGAGAAGAAGGCACTCGGGTGGAAGCCTTGGACGATCGAGTCGCAAGATGAAGGCCTCAAATAGTCCTCTCGGGCATGCAAGTCACGAGATGAGCTGGTCGCGACCGCGGCTTCAGATGTGTTGGTCACGACCGCGGCTTCAGGTGTGCTGGTCGCGGCGGGCCTAAAATTCTTTTTCGGGCTGCGGCCTTCAGTGACTGGCTGCGGCCGTCTTTCACCTTTCTTCACTTCCTTTGGCAATTTTTGGCCTCCAATCCAAGCTTTCTCCTCCCATAAGTGCAAAGCCAATCCCCTTGTATGAAAATCCACTCCTTATGCTCCAAACTCTGTAGCATCAAGCTTCCAATCACCTAAAACAACTGTAAAACGAGAAAACATTCAAATGCAAAGCCTAAAGACTCTAATGCATGAAATTGACCCTAAGTGAACCTAAAATGATATTATATGCAACTATATGAGTGACAATAATACTAAAATGTAATGAAAAACATGCTAAATATGACATATATCAACTCCCCCGGACTTGCCTTTTGCTTGTCTTCAAGCAAACAAATGACAATCCCGAAGAAGAGGTTGAGACTAAGAACTCAAAGCCAAAGACTAATATGATTCATTGTTAAGCTCACTATACAATATGGCAATTCTAGGATGCAATAACTGCCAAGTTTACTCAAAAATCTAGCCAAACTCATTAAAGCCTAACTTAAATTCAACTTTAACCTACACAATGCATTCAAATCAACTAAATCTTTTAACATTCAATTCAGATCAAACTGTGAATTACACTATGCAAGGATCACTCAAAGCGAAACGAGCCAAAGAAGAACGCTAAAGTTCTAAGCCAATCTACGCATACAAAAATATACTTACATCTACCCACCTATGCAAAATAACACTTAATCCCTTAAAGCTACACTAAACCCATTGATACTATGAATACACCCTTCTCTCGCAAGGATAACTCACCTTTTTTCCACACTTTCTTGGATCAATTTTGTACTTCTTTGCTTCATTTCATTGTAAGGAGAGGGGTTTAACTTATTGGAATATCTAGCGGGTTTGGACTTCTTAAGACTTATGGTTCAACTCTTTCTCAGTCTTTTTTTGGTTCTAATCTTTTCTTTTTCATTCCCTTGAATCACATAACCAATTCCATGCAACCAAAACCCTTTACTAGACCCATTTTACATTCACTTCATTACTATTTATCTCCTAATCCTTCCTTGAACACATCATCTTTTAAGATCACTTATCCAACCTTTTTCCAAATAAAACCATTAAAGCTCAATAAATATACACACTCTCACCCAAAATTAGCTTCCCACCTAGTCCTATTTGGTTAAAAAATCATGAACCAAAACAACATGAGAGCCCACAATTGTCGACTTTAACCTAACGCTTTCTTCCAAGCTCTCTTCTAAAAATAGGTCTAACACACACAAAATATGAGGGCTTGGATAAAGGCTAAGGTTAAGGGTGTGGAGACTAATCCATAAAATGATATAAGAGACTCAAATATGTATATGTCAATCCACACGTTCAAATGCAATGCATACTGAGTCAATATTAGGTTCTAATTAATAAGGTTTAGGGTCAAATCAAAGTACTTTTCAGTCAAAAAGAACCTACAGTCAAACGTTCCAAGCATGGTTCAACCTTAATTTCAACTAGGAACTTAAGCATCAAACAATTGAGATCTTGGGTGTTGAACTTAGCAAGTAAATCATATAATATACTCATGGCAATTACATCATTGTTCCGCATGCAAACCTATATGATTCTAAAGACTCAATCCTAAAATGAAATACTAATGCAAACTATATTCTTCTTTTTGTGTTTTTTTTTTGAAATTTTTTTGTGCGAAAACTAAAAAAGACTTAAAAAAAGCAAAACAACACAACTAAAAACATCATTAGCACTAGGCTCCCTCCCCTGGACCATCTTGGTGATAAAGTAGGCTCAAAAAAGAAATACCTCAAAAAACGAACATAAAAATGCAAACATAAAAATGCTAAACTATATACAAAACTGTGATTGGTAGCTTGTTTACTTCACAATACTCCCCATTGTCGTGTTGACATTAGGGTCTCTGGAGGTCTCGTCCCATTCCTCATCTAGTTGTTGAGGAAGCTCCACTTGTTCTAGAACTTCTAGGTACTCTACATTCGTCTCTTCTTGTTTTCTCACCGGTTCGTCGCCATCTGACAAATACCTGGTAAGTGTCTTGAGTTTTCTCTTGATCCATCCAAGCCTCTTGATTATCTTGGTTTGATTTTTGATGACCTTGATGAATGTCTTATCCTCGTTTGTCCTTGTTGCAATTGGTGGGATCTCCCAACCTAGCAAATCAACAAAATCTTTCGGTATACTTGTCGATGATGAAGCCTCATTGGTGCTCTAGGATTCTTTTCCTTCCCCATACTCAAACTGAATGTTGTACAATGAATCCAAGGAAGTCTTCTCAGGGCATGGCAAGATATGAGTCCAAAATTTCTTTCTCCTATTTATGTAGGAGAATTGCCTAATGCCATCTTTCCAAAGCAAGACCTTAGTCCTTAGAAAGTATTTCCCATCCATTGGGTCGGTTATTCCCATGTATTCCCAAACAGGCACAATCATTCTGGCCATTCTACAAACCCTATCAGTTGCATCCCTTGCCCAAACTCTAACTCGAAGCATGAAAGTTGCAAAGACACAATCAAGATTCACATCATTACCTTGTGGTTGCTCAAACATTGGTTGCCCATCCCCCATGAGGTAAGGATACAATCCTTTGTAGAGCATGAAGATCTTGATCATCTTTATGGTCCCAGTGTCGTCCCTTGAACAAAAGGTGTTGGTTAAAAGCTTTGCAACAACCCAAATTGGCGAGTTTTAGATCCAACAGTTCTTTGGAGATTTGCTTAGTCTTCCGGTTGCAATCAACTTCCAAAACTCGTCTACTTCATCAACCAAAGAAAATAGGGAGAATTTCCATAGGGGAACCCATAAGCTTCACAAATATCCTTCATTGTCACACAATGCTTCTCCCCAGCAAATTGAATTCCAATGTTGCTTCATCCGGTATTGGATTGTCGAAGTCTTTGTAGTTCAACTCCACCGTGGCAAATAACTCACGAGCTGGTTATGGAAAAGCCACATACTTTAAGGTAGCAAATTTCTCCAACCCCATGTTCCTAAGCAAGACAAAGACATCCTCCTTGATCCCCATAGCCTTAAGAGTCTTTGTCTGAAGATAATGTGTTGGCTTATGGAAAACCATGCATTGATGATCATAGTCTTTGCTTTTAGTTCGGGTGAATTTAACTCCTCCTTTCGTCTTCGTTGCATTGGACTCCTTCCCTCTTGGGTGTTTGGCATTCTTCTTAGGCATTTCATCAACCAATTTTCCCTTTCCTTTTGGTGCTTTGGAAAACTTGTTAGCATGATCATTTTGATTTGGGGCCATGTCCTACAAAAGATCCACAATCCCAAGTAAATGCAAGGAAATGAAATGAGAAATTGCAAAAGTTTAAGTAAAAACAATCAAAGTTCAATCAACTATTGTAATTGGCAATCAATTAAGTAATCTCTCAAGCACAACTAAGCACAAGATCAAGCAAGGCCATTCATTCTTCCAAGAAAAAACAAAAATTGAAAGAGTCAACAAATGTCAAAATTGTTCTTGGTCAACACAAAAGTCAACAAATTTTCAATCCAAGAAATTTCAAAACTGAGCAAGATTGGTGATGATTTCAATATGTAGTACACTGAATTCTTGCTAATTACACAAAAAGGAAGAAATTAAGACCAATTTCATCAATTTTCCCCAAAATAAAATTTTTGTTCAACACATTCAAGTCTCAATAACCCTAAGTATGAATTTCTCTAATTAGCCATAATCCTTGAGAATTTAAGCTCAAATCAAGTTATCTAAGCAATATATAACCATTCTTAAGCCAAACATTCCATCAATAAACACAAACCACCATAAATTTAAGAACTTGAATTTTTGAGCAACAATAAAGATTTGAGTTGAGAATTAACATACCTTTGTTGTTTTTTAGCTTGGAAAGTGAAGAAACTTTATGTAAAAGATAAAAGGATTTCAAAAATACTTAAAGAAGTTCTATAAAATCGATATTTTGAAATCAATTTTTTGGAGTTTTGGAGAGAAACTGAGTTTTGAAAGAGTGACATTTGAAAATAGAGTGAGTGGGGAAGAAGAAAAAGAAAGCACTTGGTTTTTAAATAACTTTGAAAATTTTTGGACTTACCTCAAGTAGACCCTCAGCCAGCCTACCCGATTTATATGTTACTACCCGCAGCATTAGCATCGGACGTACCATCGGGTGAGTTCGGTCGACGCTTCACTTGTTCACCCGCGTTTTCGTCATTGGATAAGTCCTCGGGTTGCTTCAACCGGTGCTTTACGTGAAGCTCAGTCCCATAATATTTTCTCATCAGGCGAAACCTCGGTTGGTGTGTCCCGACACTTTAAGTAATTCTTTGTTCACGGCTTAACATTCAGACAAGGCCTCAAATCATTTTGATCGAGATTGTGTTGGTCGCTAGTGAGTCTCTCGACCGTTTTGATCGAGAACCACGTCAAAAACATCCTCTCCGGCAATCATCTCAGTCGTTTTGGTTGAGATCCTCACAAAAATTTCCCTTCGTCTCTTTAACCTCTCAACCTTTTCGATCTATAAACTCCTCTCTTTGCATCCTACATCAAAATCAAAAACAAAGAAAAACCAAAACAAAACCAAGAACTTTCAAGATTGATACAAACCCTACTAGATAAATTTTTTAAAAACGAAATTAAAGCAATATTTACAAGGATACCATGGATTGCCTCTCATGTGCGCTTGTTTAACGATTCCATCTCAGAGTTACTCCCCACGTTTTTAGGCAGTTAAAGGAATAGAGAGTGGATTTTTCTCCACTAACGCGTCCTTGTAGCTGTAGCACCTTTCTTATCGTCCAAATTTATTGAAATTCCTTTGTCCAAGCCATCCTTAAACACAGACATTAACCTTGGAGCTTCAACTCCATACCCTCCATAGTCAATTATACCACAAGAAGTACCAAGCCTTGGCTTAATTGGATATGCAACTTGCTTGTTGACCTTCTCAGGCACAACCACCTTGTTCACAAAGTGAATCCTTGCACCCATAATAGTTAAGAATGGCTTTCCCAATATAAATGGAATCTTACAATCATTTTCCATTCTCAGAACCGCAAAATTTGTTGGAATTATGCAATTCCCGATCTTTATTGGATAGTCATCCAATTTCCCCACCAGACATTTCATTGAAGAATCTCCAAAAGAAATTGGAGTTTTATACTTGATAAAAGCAGCTCCTAGCTTCTCCACGTTGTCTCGAGACAAAATGTTGATACTAGCTCTCTAGTCATACAAACCATTGTCAAACACAAGTTTAGCAACCGTGCAAGGGATTACAAATGTCTTTTGGTCTCCTTCTTTAGTCAAGACTCTTAGTTCCAGTGGACTAGGGTCAAGCTGTCCTCCATTAGCCAACAACTCCTCAACTTTTTCTCAGTTAGCTAAAATGGCGTTCGTGAAACGTACTTGGGCCAGAATAGAGTAGAGATTATCAATATGTGGCATAGGAACTCCAATTTCACTCATATTCCCTTTAAACTTGGACAACACACTCTTTTGAGCCTTAGTCAACAATCGCCTCGGAAATGGAGCGGTACATAAGGAGGAGTTTCATTCGGTTTCTGTTTCCTCTCAACTTCCCTTGCACCACTTGCCTTATCAACAACAAATTTTTCATTCAAATCCTTTAGCTCATTACCAAAACTCTTCTCAACTTTTACTTGAACTTCCTTGAAGCTCCCTTCTCAACACTAGCAACATTATCCTCAACCTTGTCGATTTTCTCATCCTTACTAACCATCTTCAACGCAGCAACTTCTTCACCCTTTTCAACGGAATTACCACTCTTCACATCAACCTCTTTAATCTCTTTAACCTTACCAACCTTGACAGCAACCTTATCTTCCTCAACCCTCTTTACCATAACTTCAAGCTTCTCCATCCTCTTGTTAACCTAGATCCTTTCATCTTCCTGTAACCCAATCATCATATTCTTTACCCTCTCCATAAAGAACCTTTGCAAGTTCCTATAGATCCCTTTGCTTATCATCCATTGAGCTAATCACATTGCAATACTCTTTTGGGTTTTGCTCGGCTTTTCTCGGAAGTTTCCCTTGTGGACTTTGACTAGTAGAAGCTATTTGGGAAACTTTATTGTCCAAGGTCTTCAAGTGAGAATAAATGCGACTAAACTTAGCAAGTGACTCATTGTAGTGCAAATCCACTTTACTCTCTATCTTTACCAACCTTTCAATAGTTTTTTGTTGTCCATTTTGTTGACCCTCAACTATTTGCTTTAAAATGAACTTCATGTCAACTTCTTCGTTAACTTGGGGCCTAGGATGGTTATCAGCCCTTGGTGTTCCGGAAGGTCTCTGATTTGTAGCATTAGGTGGTTGAGATCCACCTTGTGGTCTCCATTGATTGTTTTGGCCTTGAGGTTAGTTTCCATAAGGCCTTGGTTAAAATGGATGGAAAGAATTGGCTATTGTTTGTCTTGGTGGATACCTTTGATTTTGAGGATTCTCAACATTGTTGTTCCTATAAGAGAAGTTGTTGTTGTTCCATTGGTTTTGGTTGTATGGTCGGTTGGTGTAGTTATTCCCTTGTTAACTGTTTTGATTCCCCAAGTAGCTACACTGTTCTTGAACTAGTTACTACCCTCATAAACAATCTCTTGTCCAACTTGATGTCCATTTCCAACTTCACCAATGTAATTAACCAACTTTCGATTCACTAAGAAGATTTTTCTCAATTTGTCGATCTTGTCGTTAAGTTCTTTGTACCATTGTTCGTTTGAATCCGAATCTCTCACGGTTCTGACATACTCTCCACCCTAGCATGCCTAACTTTGAGCAAAATTCTCAATTAGTTTCTCAACTTGTACCGTTGTTTAGACTTGAAAAACTACCATAGCTTGCAGTATCAAGTGCTCTATGATAATGCTCCAAAGTTCCTCGGTAGAAGATTCCAAGTAAAATGTCCTTTGAAACTCCATGATGTGGGCAACTCCTAATGTACTCCTTCAATCTTCCTAAGCCTCACAAAGATTTTCATTGCTCCTTTGCTTGAAGCTTGAAATGTCATTCCTAAGCTTTGCCGTTTTTTGCTTCGAATAAAATTTGGAGATAAACTCCTTCACAATGTGCCACGTTGAAACTAATTCGGAGGAAGTGTTCCTCTCCCATTGAGAAACTTTTTTACTAAGAGAAAACGGAAGTAGTATCATCGTGATTGCATCCTCGTGAGCACCGTTCATCTTCACTATTCTATACAACCTCTCAAACCTATCCAAATGATTCAAACAGTCTTCAAGTGGTAACCCATTGTATTGTTGGTTTTGGGCCATGTTTATCAATCTAGACTTAACTTCAAAGTTGTTGGCCGCTATGGTTGGAGTCGGGATTCCATAACGTACTTCCCAAAGATTTGGTTCATCTAATGCTCCAATTTGCCTAGCATTAGCCGGTAGTGTCTCAAAACTGGGAGGCCTATTTTTCACTCCAACCCCATTCACATTTCTATGTGGAGATACTTGTTCAACCGGAGGTGGAAATCCTAAGTTCTCCATTCCCAAGTGATGGATATTATCCTGTCTTTCTTCCAAACATCGCTCGTTTACCAACCTTCTAGTCGACCTCTCAAGTGCAAGAATATCCGGATTCTCAGGTTTCTCTCCTTGTGAGCTCCGAGTTTGCATGCACCTACAAGACAAACCACAAGACAACAAACAACAAGACAAAGCACAATATCAAAAGTAACAAAACCCTAGTCTAAACAGTAATCTAAAACCTATGGGAAATCGCTAAACTCCCTGGTAATGGCGCCAAATTGATGTGTGCAATGCTGACAACGCAAACAATCAATTATATCAACAAATACACAACAAAATACGAAGTTGCATGCATTTGAGGTTCAGAATCCACAGGAAGTATAAGGATGCACAATAGGAATGCAAAGATCAATGCTAAGCTAGAGCAATAAAGTGAGGGATGATGCAATTACTAACTAAAATAAAAGGCAAACAAAACAACAAACAAGAAAATGCATCTAATCATAGCCAAACCAACAAACAAATGCAAACAAGATTAAACAAAAGCAAATGCATACAAAAATAACAAGCAAAGATGAAATTCAAACAAAGCGAATAACTTAGGCAATGACAATCAATCTAGGGCAGGGCAATAGAGTGAAATGATGCAACAAGGAATAAATGAAGCTCAACCTAGGGCATGGAACACAAAAAATAAGCAAGACTAGCCCACTCTCATACCCACTCTCATGGCACTAATCACTATTCTAGGGAAATGAACCAACTAAACTCTCATTTATTAGATCAATACCCTAAAATGCAATAAACACAAGTCCACTGATAACAAGACTTTGGGCTAAGTTATCAAATCCTTATAGTATATAAGGTGTCGAACCAAATTGTGTTGCTAGCATTAGGGTTATGGGGTGTTATTCTAATTGAAGCAAAATCAAGCAATATTTGTGATTATGTCACAATCAGCTAAAAAATGAAAAACATAGTAAACATAGAAACTGTCCTCAAGGGTAACTATCTAACTGAATATCAAAACTGAGCAGAAATGAAAAAAACAGAGAATTAATCCTAAGGGTATTGAAAAATAGAGCATGCAAGCAGAGAAATTAAAGAAAAAAAGAGCAACACAATCAAATGCAATCAAAGGTAAAGACAGGGTCATAAGGAGAGTGGAGTCAATGATCTAAGCCTAACGATGGGTTTCGGATCTCATCTAGCAACCTAACAGGCAAGTCTCGGGTCAAGGGTACGATTACCAAACAATCAAGCCATTCCCATGGTGATCAGACGCTCACACTGGCACGAAGAACCTATCCTACACAACCAACTGGTGCTCTTAACAACCAATCCCTTGGGTCAGAACCAACAATCCTATATCGAACCTAAGCCTAGCATCATCAAACACCTTTAGGGCAAGACACCTACAAATCAGATTTCAAGTGATCAAGTTGATATAAGTAGTGAGAACATTCAATCTAGCAAAACCTATGACACAATTCAAGCAACAAGACCAAAACCCAGAATCAAGCCTAGATCTACTCCATCTCCTCACAAAGCCCTAAACGAACTACTCACTAACCATAGATAGATACTCAGCTTCAAACACAGAAATAGAAAGCATAATGAAAGACAGAAATCAAAGCTGAAAATGAAATCAAACTAACCAAACTCAAATTTTAACAAAGATTCCAAGTTTTCATTAAAGAAGTAAAGAACAAAGAAAGAGGGAATGAGAGAATATCTCAGATCTAGCCAAAAGGAGTAAAAACTTGGTTTTTCTATTTTTCACTTAAAGGGATATTTATAGGGCTCAAAAAATAGAAGCCGTGATCCGAGTCAGCAAAAAGTAAAGTCGGTCAAATTAATGAAGTCGGTTGATGCTACTTCAGGGGTGACTAGCGAGTTGGAGTTGCGAGCTCAGAATTCAGCTTCAGCCACTTCCAAAAATCTCAGCTTCAAGGTTACCCAACGAGTTGAACTGGCAAGTGCTCCAAAATTCATATTTCTGGCTTGGTCATTATGCTCTACTCGCAGGGTACTAACTGAATTGGACATTGAGTGCTACATGATTTTTGCAATTCTGGCCTGTTTTTCTGCTGTACTCGCAGGGTACTGACTGAATAAGCAAATTTGGCTTATGCAATCTTCAGTTTTCAAGGTCTTCAGTTCATGCACTCGTCTTAGGCTCATCCTTGTAGTTTTTATGCCAATTTCGCTCCAGAATGCTCCAATATGCTCTAAATTACCTGAGACGCTCCACATGCAATGTGCATGCCAAAATGTTCCTAATGGGACTCTAGAATGCTGAATATAAAATGAGAAAGAATGCAAGCATATGTAAATTATGCAGCTATAATGGGGTAAAATGCATGTTTATCATCCACTATGACCATTTAATCCCATAACATCATCTCTCAAATGCTATGGAGAAAGAACCCTAAAATAGGACTTCGGGAATTTCATTGAACGTCTCTGGGGTGATGAAAATCCTAGCGACATAACTCAAGTGATCAAGGAGAGTTAAGCATTAAGACTACCTAAATAGGAGGATCTAACAACCTAAGCATCAATCAAACCCATCACCAAGCCCTAGATCTAGTCAAAACCTAAACCATTCTAAAAGACTACTCACAAATCATGATGCAAAAATCAAAAATAACAAGAGATGAAATGTTAAACATAATGAAAACGACAAGAGAAATTAACAAGAGATTCTTCAATATATTAAAGAAATGATCCAAGAGGTGGATCACCCAAAGGAATCTCAATGTTTTTCTCAAATCTCCTTCAAAGTGTTCTTACAAAAAACTAGAGAGAAACTACACTTGAAAACGAAAAACTTAGAGAAATTAAAAGCTTTCTGTTTTTGTGTGTCATCCATGTATTTATACTCCTTGAGATTAGGCTTTCCAAGCAAATTAAATTGAACTGGTCTAAACCAGGACAAACTGGTTTAAATCAGAAATTGTTCCAAAATGCCAATGTAATTCACGTCTCTTAGGCAAACCAGGTCGCAGGTCCAGTCGAGAGCAAGGCAAATTTCACGAGCCACGGTCATACCATCGGGCGAGTTGGGACAAGAAGCTAGGGTTGTGGGCGAGCCGTTGGGTGGAGTTGGTTAAGAGAATCCTTCCCATAGGTAGAGCGTTGGGTGTACCGGGTCGCAAGCTTCTTCTCGACATCCGTGGTCGAAGCTTCGATTGAGGGCTCGGGTGGTGCCGGTCAATGCTTAAAGTTCGGGTGACATCTGTAGATTCCGCGTGTAAAGTTTGGTCAGGGCTGCAGGTTGATCCAGTCGAGAGGAAGGCACTAGGGTGAAAGCCTTAGACGATCGGGTCGCGGGATGAAGGCATCAGATAGTCCTCTCGGGCGTGCAGGTTGCAAGATGAGCTGTTTGCGACCGCAACTTGATGTGCATGATTTTTACCCTATTCTCCATTGCATTTTAGCATCATTTAGAGTCTTTTAGTTGCACATTATGTCATTTTAGAGTCACTTTGTGTTTAGTTTGTGCATTATAGTCCTTAGGTCATGCATTTGCATATTTTTGTGTTTTTCGGTATTTTTTGGTGATTGGAAACTTGAATCATGAGGTTTGGAGCTCAATGATGGAAGCTTGCATCAAAGAGTATTGATTTTGATCGTAAGGGATGAAGCAAGCTTGGATTTGAGGTTTGGAATATGAAAGTTGGTGAAGAAATGACAAAGTATAAGGCCGGCCGCGACCGCGAAACGCACAAGCTGCGATAGCAGGACGGGAGCTCTCGACCGGACCCGTGACCTGAATTGGTCACGGGTTGTGAAATGAAATCCAGAGACAGCCTCTCGAAAAAACACGCGACCAGACATGCCCGAGAACCTACTGAAACCACTCACACTTGGCGACTTTTGATTGGTTTGATCTGGTTTGTCTTGGGTCAACCCGGACCCAATTGTTTTGGGCCATTTTTAGGCTTGTTGCCTTAATTTTCTCCTTATAAATACTTGATATTGGTGACAAACAACATATCCAACAGCTCTTATTTCATTTTTGGATTCAAGCTTAGTTTCTAGAGAGATTTTGTGTGTTCTTGGAGACAAAAATGGGAAGATGATCTTAGGATCATCGTCACCCATTTCATAATTTCAATTTCTTCATTTTTCTTCCTTACATATGTTTATGTTTTTAGTCATTTCATTTTGCTTGCTTGTTATTCATTTTGGAATGATTGAGTAGTGATTGTTAGGTTGATGGTTAGGTATATCTATGAGCTTGGATGGTTGAATCTTGTGCATAGGTTGCTAGATCTTGTGATTCCTTCACTTAGAGTGTGTTTAATGCTAGATTTGAGCTGGCCACTCAAAGATAGATTCTAGGAAAATCATCGCCCGAGAGGTGTTCGATGAAATTCCCGGAAGACTCTTTTGTTTTTAGCTTCCATGAGGAAGGCTCATTATGAAGCTCAAGATAGAGAGATAGCTTGGACCCCCACAAGCTATCACGGTTTTGAAAGCACATCCACTTATCAAGAGAGTATGGCTTTGTTTTTAGCTTCCATGAGGAAGGCTCATTATGAAGCTCAAGATAGAGAGATAGCTTGGATGTGTTGGTCGCGGCCGGCCTAAAACTTTTCTTTGGGATGCGGCCTTTAGTGGCTGGCCGCGGCCGGCTTTTACCTTTCTTCACTTCCTTTTTTAATTTTTAGCCTCTAATCCAAGCTTTCTCCTCCCATAAGTGCAAAGCCAATCCCCTTGTATGCAAATCCGCTCCTTATGTTCCAAACTCCATAGCATCAAGCCTCTTATCAGCTAAAAAGACCGAAAACAAGAAAATATGCAAATGCAAAGCCTACGGACTCTAAGGCATGAAATTGACACTAAATGAACCTAAAATAATATTATATGCAACTATATGACTGATAATGATACTAAAATGCAATGAAAAACATGTCAAATATGACATACATCAGAACCTCTAATGAAGCATTAGTCATTGATCTGACTCCTCAAGAACCTCTATTTATCTTGGCTATTAGCTTGTTCTTTGCTCTGTTTTTTAGTTTCATTTCTTGCTCTGTTTTTAGTTCATTCTCTGTTTCTTTATGCTCTATTTTCTATTGCTATATTTTACATCTTGTTTATTTGTGATTGTGACAAAATCATTCTTTTAGATTTGGCTTGGATTAGTTAGTATATCATGTCCTGAGTGTTAGCAACACACTTGTTGGTTCGATATCTCAAATACTACAAGGATCTGGTAACACAGAGGGAGTAAAATGCTGTTATCAAATTGGCGCCATTGCCAAACTAAGTGTTTGCTTGCTTTATTTCGGATTTTAAACTTTCTGAGATCAAGTTCTGGTGACTTTTGCACCAGATTTCATTGATTACTTTTCTTGAACTAGTATCTAATTGCATTATTGAGTGCTAAACATCATCATGTTGGTTCGATAACCTTATATGCTATAAGGATTTGATAATACATAGGGGTGAAAAGCCTCATTATCAAAACGTCCCATCTGTAGGCCGCAAGATGAGAGCTCTCGACCGGACCCGTGACCTGCATTGGTCGCGGGTAGGAATCTCCATCCGTAAGCAGCATCTGGATATGATCCCTCGACCATCCCAGCAATCCGTTCATATCATCTCATACTAAATTAGATCTATCTATATAACTCTTGTCTGGAATGTTTTTCATGCAGGAAAATGATCTGAACGAGCCCGGGGCAGTCACTGAGCTGATATGGTGATGAGAATCAAGCTTCTAAGGATTCATGGTGTAGACCTTGACATGGTTTGGCGAGTGGTCTACCGCGAGTTTAGCACTTTGCTACTTCATAAGGGGTAACTCGCCCTTGGTCAGCGAGGTATCACCGCAAGTTAGGGGAAAACGCCTCCATAGCCACTTTCTTTGGTCTCCAAAAGGTAACAATCCACTTCCCTTCTTTCACTGTAAATAGCATTGCATCTATTGTTTTGTGGTCTTGATGGTCTAGAATTCACCTTCAAGCTTTTATGCACACAAGGGACTGTGTGATTTAAGTTTGGGGGAGGGTCCTATATTAACCTTGTGTGCTGTGATTCTTTGTTTGATTTTCTATGCATATCATTTGAGTATATTTCATTGCATAGCATGGCTTTTAATGCATAGAAAAAGCATACAAATTGGAAACATTTTGAAAATACATTCCATAAAAACAATGTGTTCATATAGTTGCATTCATACATGATTGAGTGTAGCTGCATTTGTTGGGAATCATCTTGCTAAGAATAGGCATTCTTGCTAGGTTATTGGGAAGTAACCATAGTGAACTTAGTGGGCTGATGATCATTCTCTATAGAATGTTGATGGGTAGATCATTCGCCTAGGAAACCTATCCTTGTGTTGTGTCTCGAACAGATCTGATTTATTTCCTTCAAATTGAACTTAAACCACCAAATTACGGCCTAGAGAGGCATTGAATGTCTTCCAAATACAACTCATTCAATGATGCCTAAAGTGAGCAGGGAATGTGATAACAAGATTTTGCAACCAAGCTATCAAATCCTTATAGTATATAATGTATCGAACCAACAAGTGTGTTGCTAAGACTCAGGACATGATAAACTAACTAATCCAAGCCAAATCTAACCCAATGATTCTGTCACAGTGACAAATATGCAAGATCTAAAACAGAGCAATAGAAAACAGAGCATAAAGAAACAGAGAAATAAGCTAAAATCAGAGCAATATATAAAACCAAAATAAAGCAAGAAACAAGCTAATGGGCAAGATAAATAGAGATTCTTGAGGAGCGAGATCAATGACTAATGCTTCACTAGGGGTTCCAACAACATTCTTAACAGCCTAATTAGCAGAACTGTAGGCAATAGATTCAAAAGCAACCAGAACCATTTTCATGGAATCTAAGAACTCAACCTAAATGCAATATGATCCTACTCTCATAGACCATCCACACATGACTTGGCATGACGAAACAACCTATTCTAGCCAATATGCAACCTAAAAAACCAATATCTAAGGCAAGGAAGGCAAATCTCAGAACTAGGATCATTCGGGCATTTCATCGAACACTTGGTAGGTGTATGAAAGCCTAACATCGTATTTCAAATATTTAAGATGAAATAAGTATAAAGAACACCTAAACCAAAAAGATCTAGCATAAATAACCTTAAGCAAGTTTGGGAACCCCTAGATCTACACTAACCTAACTCCTTCCTCAAGAACCCTAAATGACTACTCACAAATCATCTAAAATTGCATCAACCCAAAAAATTAAATAAATTGCATAATCATAAAGAGGAGAATTAAATGATAAGAATGATATAAAGATCAAAGCCAAATACTAAACATTAAGCTATAAATCTGATTACAAAAGTAAAAAGAGTTTTAGTTGTTTTCTCAAGAGCAAAAGAGAAAAAAAACGTGGATCCCCCGTTTATGTGGGTTAAGAGGGGTATTTATGATCATCTTGGAAAACCCTACTTGAAAAGTCAACAAAAAAATGGTCAAAGTACGAAAAATGGCCAACTCGCACCATTTCGATGGCTGTGAAGGCGAGTGGCACTTTTGCAGCACAAGATCTCAACACTCACCATGTTGGGTGAGTCATGAGGGAGAGTGGTGATTGTGTATAGGTCAACTCGCCTCCTTAGGGAATGGTCAAAGGGCGAGGTCACTTGAAATCCTCAAAAAGAGCTTCTAGTACTTCGGTTTGACGTTTTTGGGCAATTTCGGTGCAACTCACCAAATGAGGGCGAGTGGCCATCATGAGCTGAGCTAAATGGGGCCTTAAGCTTCTTATTTTGTTATGCTAGTTCCTCAAATCCAATTCATGATGGTGCTCACATCCAGAACGCTCCAAAATATGCTCCAAAGTACCTAAAATCACTCAATATGCAGATGTATGCAATATGAACCTACAAAGACTCTAAAATGATGGGAATGCTATGAATATAGATGCAAAGTATGCTAAATGATGCTCCTAAAATGGACTAAAATGCATACATATCAACTCCCCCAAACTTAGTTCTTGCTTGCCCTCAAGCAAGTGCATCGCCACGTAAGGAAGAGAGGTTGCAATGCTAGGTACTCATAGCCAAACCTACTGATTAGAGTGCTATAATCAATGTCCTTGAAATCAGTTCTAGAATATAAAACAATTAGCCTTACTAAAAAACATTAGCCATGATTATGAAAAACCTGAATAAATCCAATTTCAACTACTTATGCATTCAAATCTGCTCATCCTTTTAACATTCAATTAAAATTAGAACCATGAATCAAGTCTAAGCATCAATAGAGATTTCGTTTGGCCAAGGGTTAAGTCTAAGAGATTAGAATGATCTCTCAAAGTAACTGGTCAATCAATGCATAACAAGATCACTCACAAATGGACCGAGCTTTAGCATAATGCTAAAGGTGAGCACCAATAGGCGCATCCAAAACCATGAATCTATCTATCCAATACACCCATCATCGATCTCAACCTAGCCAATCTAACCGAGAAAATGATCATATTCTACCCATAAACACATAAGGCTTTCTTCTTTCTACCCAAAGAATTAGAAACTTTTGTTTGTCCATTTCTAGTCTAAGGGGAAGGGTTTCTACACATCCTCTAGCGGTTTGGGATTCTTCACTTTGTTATACTTCCTTCTGACATCATAAGACAATCTAGACTTTTAGTCTACTTTTCCTTATTCTTGCTTAGAACCCTTTATAAATTGCTTCCCAAAACCTTTACAAGAGCTTATATACTTATACATTATGCCCCTTTTCTCCCCCTTGACTCTTTTACTTAGATCTTTTTCTTTTCTTGCTTCATTCCTTTCCTACTTAAACGCAAGCACAACCACACCCAACTGAATCGAAACCTACCACCTAGTCTTAGTCTGCTCCAAACGTTGTGGACCGGAAACTACATAAAGCCATGGTTTTATTGGTTCTCACCTAACACTTTATGTCAAGCTAGACTGGAAAAGAGACCTTACAATCACAAACAAAAAAAGTATGGTTTGAAAGAAGGCAATGTGCAGCATGGTGGGACTATACTTGGACTAACAAGATAGTGATCATGAACGGAAAAGATAATCCAAGTATTCTAGTTATCAACAAACTCAAGATTGATGCAAAGACAAGATAAGTGACAATCAGGTTAGGTTATCACTTAGCAAGAATGAGCATCAATTCTCACTGTTTTCAATTAAAACATGAGATTCAGTCATGTAATTCCAAACATGGATCAGTTTTCGTTTCAGAGCATGAATGAGTGCATCAAAAAACTAGAAACGAGGGCAGTGAGTCTAGCAAGTCTAACAGCAAGTTAATGGCAGCAGAGTCCTAATTCCCAATGCAAAACTGGACTTAATCCTAAATAGAATGCAACTACATGAACACATTGTTTTTGTGGAATGCATTTTCAAAAATTTTCAAATTTGTTTGGTTTTTCTATGCTTTAAATGTCATGCTATGCAATGAAGTATGCTAAAATGAAAAATCTTAATGGATTTTTACACTATGTATGCAATGCATGGAAAATATACTAAGAACACAAAACCATAGTCAATATCCTGTGGAACCCTCCCTCGAACTGAAATCACACAGTCCTTGTGTGTATAAACCAAAACAGCAAGCAATAGAGTATCATATACAATTGTGGAAGGAGTGTTGGTACATGGGTAGCTTCACTCGTTGTAAAATAGGCGAGTATGGTAGGCGAGTCATTGCTGGTGCTGTCGTGGATGTTACACTTGGCCTCTACACAGCAAGCTTAGTGGGTGAGGTGTTCTGTTTCTACCCAAATATGCTCTACTCGGCCCTTGTTACTCGTGAGTGCTCCCTCTTATGACCTGATCACAGAATAACACAAAGAAAAATGAACCAAAACAGCAAGCAATATATACAAGGAGACCATGGGACTACCTCCCAAGTGCGCTTGTTTATATTCTCAAGCTCAACTCTTCACACCTATTTTATTTAGGGTGGATCATAGAGACGCAGTGGAGTCCCCTCTAAAATGGTTCCAGCAACTGTGAAGAGTTTTCTACCTGTTTTTGGAAGATCCTCTCCATCTTTGCTAACCAAAGTGATGGCTCCACAAGGCATAACCGCTTTGTTGTTGAAAGGTCCCGACAAATCTAGTTTGGGCTTTGTTTTGAAGAGAAGCTGCTTGACTTTAGCAAATGGCTTTGGACGCTTGCTGCTCTTCACCTTGTACTCCATTGCTCTATCCAGATGTCCAATTGGATTCAAAACTTTATTAGGCCCAAGATCAAAAGATGGAGACTTGCTCAGCTCCTTAGGAGGCAAATTTGCAGTCTCATTGCAAGCAAACAGGGATTCAAGGCTTTCCCCATCAATGACTTTCTCAACTATTGGAATTTTTCTGCAATAGTCACTAGCTTTGCCACTCTTAACCACTACAGCCTAAGGGGGTTTAATGGGTTTAACATACAACTAGTCCAATCCCTCAATTGAGAAAGCTGTTCTTTAGATGTTTAGTGAAAGGTGCTTGAGGTTTATAAGGAGGTGGAACCGAAGCTTTGGTTAAATCCTTTGAAACTGCAGATTTTTGGGCACTTGAAGGCTGAACTCGCCATGGATGGCGATGTGAAAGGGCGAGTTCTACCATTGGAAATAGTTTAGAGTTTTTTTGTCCTCCATTTCCTGAATCACAGTATCCTCAGTGGTACGAACTGTTCCAATATTTGTAGAAAGCTTGTTGCTACAACTTAGAGTAATGGACTGGGCTATGCATTCCTTGTAAGTTGGAATGGTCTTACTTGGTAATTGTCCGCTAGTCTTGATAGAGGAGTATGCCTGTTGACTCTCAACATATTGCAATCTTGCATTCAGAGTCTCAATCTTGCAATTGAGATCATTATGTGAGGCATTGATCTTGTCATTAACTTTAGCAAATTTCTGGTGTAATTTAGCAATTGAAGATTTCTGACGAGTAAGAATCTCCTACAGCAAAGTTATAACTTCCGGAGCTTGGGAAGTAGCTGGCTTGGCTTGAAATGAGTGTGGTTGGGTTTGGGGTGGGTACACCTGAGCCCGTTCTACCTGTTCGTCCTCCCATTCCTGAACCTGATCAGCCTCACACAAGTGCACTCCTTTTTGTTTCACCAACAACAACTTATCTAGCTTCTCATTAAGAGCTTTCATTTCTTGACTACTCGCTGAATCCAAATCAGCACCACTTCTTACACTCTGATCAGAATCCACTCCATACTGACCAATAGCAATACTAATTTCTCCACAAGGTCCCATCCGTCATCTACTTCTCCCAAATGTGTGCTTTCCTCCAAGAGAGAATGGAAACAATATAAGCTTGTGAGCATCATCACTAACTCCCTTAATCTTGATTAGTTCACATAATCTATCAAAGTCATCTAAATGATCTAGAGGGTCTTCAGATGGTGAACCATGAAATTTGTGTTTATGAACCATGGTGATGAAGCCACTTTTAATCGTAAAATCGGTATTGGGAATGACATGTGGTATAATCCCTAGACATGGGGAATGTGAACTTGGGGTATCACCTGCCCCAATTGGTCTTCACCTACGAGTAGCAGGCTCATGTACAACACTTGGTTCTCGATCATTAGATCCCTCATGTGTGATGTCTTCCATAGCAACTCAAAAAAAAAAAACCTAGATTGCAGAACTCGGAGTGGTGGTAGCGAGTGTTGAAGGCGAGCTCTGGAAGATGTGCAACACTTGTGATGTGTATGGCGAAGTATGGCTGCAAGTGGGTGTGTAGAAGCTGAACTCGGACCTTCATTGGCCAATGGTTGCTTCGAGTTGTCCTAAAATGCACCAAAAACAGGGAAAACTAATCAATAATACTAGGTGCAAAAGTCACCAAAATATGGTCCCAGAAAGTTTAAAATCCGAAATGTAGCAAGAAAACACTCAGTTTGGCAACAACGCCAATTTGATAACAAAATTTTGCAACTAAGCTATCAAATCCTTATAGTATATAAGGTATCGAACCAACAAATGTGTTGCTAACACTCAGGACATGATAAACTAACTAATCCAAGCAAAATCTAACCCAATGATTCTATCACAATCACAAATAAGCAAGATCTAAAATAGACCAATAGAAAATAGGGCATAAAGAAACAAAGAAATCAGCTAAAAACATAGCAATATATGAAACCAAAACAAAGCAAGGAACAAGCTAATATGAAAGATAAATAAAGGTTCTTGAGGACTAAGATCAATGACTAATGCATCACTAGGGGTTTTAACAACTTTCTTAACAACCTAATTAGCAGAACTCTTGGCAATATATTCAAAAGCAATCAGTACCATTCTCATGGAATCTAAGAACTCAACCCAAATGCAATCTGATCCTACTCTCTGATAACAAGATTTTTAGGGTCAAGTTATCAAATCCTTATAATATATAAGGTTGTCGAACCAAGACGTGATGTTAACACTTTGGGTGTGAATAACTAACTAGTTCAAGCCAAAATCAATGAAAACAGAGGGTTAGAGCAATTCTGTCACAATTGGCTCAAAATGCAAAATGAAAGCAACCAGAGAAAACATGCAGAAAAATGACTAAGTAAAATGAAACAAAGCCGGAACAGATGCAACTTAAACAAGCAGAAACTAAGTGAGAATGCAGAAACAGAGTGAACAGTTAAAGGGTACGGTGAGTTCAACAATAAGATGGCGGTGGGCTAGTGAGGAGAGTGAAGTCAGCGAGCTAAAGAAGAATTTTGGGTAGTGACTTTGTCTAACGACCTAAGCAGGCAAGCAGTGAATCAGGATACTAAGGTAAGCAAGTCACTCTCGTGGTCATGAAATCTCAGTTCAAGCACAACCCAACCCAAATCTCTTTGGTGATCAGATGCTCAAACTGGCATTAACAAGCCTATCCTACTCGACCAACTGACTCTCTGAACATCCAATCTCTTAGGCCATAATGAATCAATCCTAACTGAACCTAAGCCAAACATATTATCGAATACCTCTCAGTTAGAAATAGCCTACACATCAAGATCTGAGTGATCAAATCAAATCACTCATTAAGGACATTCAGTCTAGCACCACCTATGAACATACTCAAACATGAATGTCACAAACCCAGAAATCTACTCGGTTCTACCTCATCTCCTCACCAAACCCAAGCGCATCTACTCACTACTCATGGAAAGATGAACAACAACAAACCCAGAAAACATGATCAAAGGAGAAAATGAAGAAATGAAAGCAAGATGTAACAACCTATCGTGAGGATCAAGCAGAAATCATGAAAAACAACAAGAACAACAAGAACACAAAGAAGGGGGCAGAGAGAAAATATGGAATTAGCTAAAAACGGCAAAAACTAGCTTAAAACTTTTTTTTTTATGTTTTCAGCTAAAACAAGGGTATTTATAGGGCTTAAAACACGGAAGCCCTAATTTTAAGTCAATAAAAGTAAAGAGTCGGTCAAATAAAATGAAGTCGGTCTAAGTTGCTTCAGGGTGCATGGCGAGTTTGGGGTCGAGTTCTGGATAATTCAGCTTCAGCAAATGCTCAATTTGGCTGCACTCGTCACACTCTGGCGAGTTGGAATGGTTCAGCTTCAAAAACATGAATTCTGGCTAAGTCTGGAATGTCCAACTCGCTAATGTCAGGTGGGAATGGGTGGCAAGTTGGACCTTGAAAACTTGAAGATTTGGCTAAGTGCTGAGGCTTGAACTCGCCAGTGTCAGGTAGATGTTGGTGGCGAGTTGGACCTTAAAAATTTGAAAATTGGCTAAGTCCGTAAGCTTGGACTCGCCAATGCATGGCGAGTTGGACATGAAGATTTCAGCCAAAAATACAATTTTTGGCTAAGTATGGGATATTGAACTCGCCAATGCCTAGTGAGTTGGCTAACGCAGATCTGAGTACTTAGCTTATAAAATTCTCCGTCCTTGGTGTTTTGGCTCCAGCTCTTTAGTGTAGGCCTGACTTGCAGTCTTCATGCTTGTTTGTTCCAAAATGCTCCGAATTGCCCCAAAATGTTCCAAATTACTCCGAAGTTCCTGAAATGCTCCAAATACTATGCAAATGCAAGAATGATCCTAATTGGACTCTAAAATGCATAGTATGGAATGTGAATAAATGAAAACAAATGCAAACTATGAAGTTAAAATGGGCAATATGCATAAATATCACTCTCATAGGCGATCCACACATGGATTGGCATGAAGAAACAACATATTCTAGCCAATATGCAACCTAAACAACCAATATCTTGGGGACGGAAGGCAAATCTCAGAACTACGATCATTCGGTCATTTCATCGAACATTTGGTAGGTGTATGAAAGCCTAACATCATATTTCAAATAGTTAAGATGAAATAAGCATAAAGAACACCTAAACTGAAGAGATCTAGCATAAATAACCTTCAGCAAGCTTGGGAACCCCTAGATCTACACTAATCTAACTCTTTCCTCAAGAACCCTAAATGACTACTCACAAATCATCAAGAATTGCATAAACCAAAAAACAAAAAAATTGCATAATCATAAAGAGGAGAATGAAATGAGCAGAATGATATAAAGATCAAAGCCAAATACTAAATACTAAGCCATAAATTTGATAACAAAAGTAAATAGTGTTTTTGTGGTTTTTTCAAGAGCAAAAGAGGCAAAAAAACGTGGATCCCCCATCTATGTGGGTTAAGAGGGGTATTTATGCTCCTCTTGGAAAACCCTACTTGAAAAGTCAACATAAAAATGGTCAAAGTCCGAAAAATGGCCAACTCGCACTATTTCAACGAGTTGTGAAGGCGAATGGTACTTTTGTAGCTCAAGATCTCGACACTCACCATGTTGGGAAAGTCATGAGGGCGAGTAGTGATTATGCAAAGGTCAACTCACCCCCTTAGGGCAAGATGAAGGGGAGAGCTCACTTGAAAATTCTCAAAAACAGTTTATGGTGTATCAATTTGACATTTCTGGGCCATTTGGGTGCAACTGTACCAAATGAGGGCGACTGGCCATCACATGCTGAGCTAAATGGGACCTTAAGCTGTTTCGTTTGTTGTCTCATTCCTCATATCTAATTCATGATGGTGCTCACATCCAGAACGCTCCAAAATATGCTCCAAAGTACATAAAATCACTCCATATGCACATGTATGCAATATGAACCTAAAAAAACTCTAAAGTGATGGAAATGCTATGAATATAGATTCAAAGTATGCTAAATGATGCTCCTAAAATGGGGTAAAATGAGAACTAAGGAAGCGGAGAGTAGAATATAAAGCAAACCTTTCATTGGTGTGGATCCTTAAAAATGAAGTGTGTGCTTAAATTGATCGTTTGTGAATTCAAAGACAATGAGTTTGTGCTTAAATTGAACAAATAAAAGAAATGACAAGTGTGTTTAATTGAATTTAAGTAATGCTAAGTTCAAGAAGTCGAATCATATGTTCATTGATCTATAGTTCCTCTAGAGGCATTCACCTCTAAGAATAAGGACTCAAGTCTGTATTCTTAGAGTCCGGCTTAGGCATTAGGGATCTTAGGATTCGATGGTAAGCTTGGATGCAAGTATATCATGAGATTTCAAAAAAGGAACATGGGTTCACATGCTGATTACGGTTTGTGATTTAGTGTGCTGCTTGTTTAAGATGAGATATTCCTTACCTCTCTTCCTTCTTAGTTCGATGCACTTGCTTAAGGGCAAGCAAGAACTAAGTTTGGGGGAGTTGATATTTATGCATTTTAGTGTATTTTAAGAGCATCATTTAGCATACATTGCATCCATATTCATAGCATTCCCATCACTTTAGAGTTTTTCTCGGTTCATATTGCATACATTTGCATACGGAGTGATATTAGGTACTTTGGAGCATATTTTTGAAGCGTTCTAGACGTGAGCACCATCATGGATTGGATTTGAGGAATGAGCACAACAAAGGAAGCACCAGAAGCTTTTTTGAAGATTTTCAACTAAGCTCACCCCTTAACCTCAACTTAAAGTGGAGAATTGACCTTCATACAATCACACATCACCCTCAAGACTCTCCCAAAATGGTGAGAGTCGGGATTTTTGGCTGGAAAAGTGCAACTCGCCTTCACAGCTCGCCATTCATGGCCGAGTTGGCCATTTCCAGAACTTTGATCAATTTTATGTTGACTTTTTAAGTAAGATTTTCCCAAGAGGAGTATAAATACCCCTCTTAACCCACAGAAACATCTATCCACGTTTTTAGCCTCTTGTTATTGAGCAAAAAACCACAAAAACTCTCTCTAGCTTTGTATGAAGATTTCTTATGATCTATTAAGTATTTTGTTTGATTTCTTTTGAATTCTTCTCATCTCTTTCTCCTATTTAAGATTATGCACTTTATTTTATTTTCTTGGTTTATGCAATAGTTCATGATTTGTGAGTAGTCAATTAGGGGGGTTTCCAAGCTTGCTTAAGGTTATTTATTTTAGATCTCTTCAGTTTAGGTGTTTTTTATCTCACTCCTCAAGAACCTCTATTTATCTTGCCTATTAGCTTGTTTCTTGCTCTGTTTTTAGTTTCATCTCTTGCTCTGTTTTTAGCTCATTTCTTTGTTTCTATATGCTCTGTTGTCTATTGCTATCAAGTTGTTGAAATGAAGATGACCCAAAGAGCATGGTAAAGTGAAAGTCCCTGGATCTTCTAGCTTCTTCAAAACATTCTTAGCTTGAGCCACAACCTTACACTCAAAGCTTTCCATTGCCATTCCTTCTAGTGAATGAACCTTCTCTTTAACCGCTTCCTTGAGAAAATTCTGGTACTAAGGAATATGAGCAAACGCATCCAAGAGTGGGTTCTTTAATTCAACCTCCTGTACTTGCTTATCAAAGAGCTCTCTTCACCTTAGTGTTTTTGATCCTTCTTTAGGTGCGCAGGGAAAGATGCTTTCGGTTTCTCCAAAGGTTGAACCACATGTGCACTCAGGTTTATGGAACAATAGTCTTTGGGGCTTCTGCATGTGAGTGTGCATGGCGAGTAGCACCAGCAAGTTCAGCTTTAGGAGCTGTTTTAGCAGCCTTATTCTCCTCCCCTTATGGAACTACACTGTCCTCAATGTTTTTGGTGGTTTCTACTCGTGGGGGCAACTCTTTATCACTGTGGAGAGTGTTTGATTATGTTGTGTACTCCTTTGGATTCTGAACAGCTTTCTCTAGTAGTTGTCCAGTAGTCTTCAAAGAAGAAGATGCTTATACGCTCTCAACATACTTGAGCCTGCATTAAGTGTCTTAAACTTGCAGTTCAAATCATTATGAGAAGTATCAATCGAGTGGTTAACCTCAGCAAATTTCTTCATCAACTCAGCTTCTTAAGTAGTTTGGCCTTGGCGGATCCGCTGAAGTATTTCCATTATGTCCGATGGAGCCTGCTAATTCGGTGCTGAAACTTGAGGTGCAGATGGTGCTGGTTGGAAACTCTGATGGTACTACTGCTTTGGAATCCAAGCTTTACTCTAAGTAGGTGATATTCATGCATTTTGCCCATTTAGCTTCATAGTTTGCATATGTTTGCATTCATTCACATTCCATACTATGCATTTTAGAGTCCAATTAGGATCATTCTTGCATTTGCATAGCATTTTGGAGCGTTTTGGAGCAAACAGGCTTGAAGATTGCAAAACAGGCCTGAAGATGAAAAGCTTGAGCCAGTCAGAGTACGTAGTGCCAAAGCCAAATTAAAGAGTTCTAATTCACAGCTTCAGTCAGTCAGTACCCTGCGAATGTAGCCAAAACAAGCACTAAGCCAAACTGCAAACTAAGCCTAAAACTGAAGTGCTAGAGTCCAAGCTTAAAGACTTTCAGATTTTCAAGACTCAACTCGCCACCAACTTTCAACTGACACTGGCGAGTTGGAAATTCAAGCTGAGCTAGAACCCAGATTTTTGGAGCACTCGCCACTAACACTCGCCATGAACAGGCGAGTGCAAGCCATTTGCAGCATTTTGGCCTGAAGCTCGACCCTCTGACTCGCCAGCTTCAACTCACCACACCCTGAATCGATATGCACCGACTTCATTTTATTTGACCGACTCTTTACTTCTGTTGACTGAAAATTAGTGCTTCCGTGTTTTAAACCCTAGAAATACCCTTGTTTTAGCTGAAAACATAGATCTGAATGCTAACCTAGTTTCTGCCATTTTTGGCTAATTCCATATTTTCTCTCTGCCTCCTTTGTGTTCTTGCTGCTTTTCATGACTTCTGCTTGATCCTCACCTTAGGTTGTTAAATCTTGCTTTAGTTTCTTCTTTTCCGCCTTTGATTATGTTTTATGGGTTTGTCGTTGTTCATATTTCCATGAGTTGTGAGTAGATTTACTAGGGCTTGGTGAGGAGATGAAGTAGATCTGAGTAGATTTCTAGGTTTGTGATGCTTGTGTTTGGATACTTTCATAGGCTGTGCTAGATTGAGTGCTCTTCATGCTTATTTTGACTTGATCACTCAAACTCTTATTCGTAGGCTATCTCTGCCCGAGAGGGGTTTGTTGATATAATTGGCTTAGGTTCAGTTTAGGACTGATTTATTCTGGCCCAATAGATTGGATGATCAGGGAGTCAGTTGGTCATGTAGGATAGGCTTGCTAATGCCAGTTCAGGCGTGTAATCACCAAGAGATTGGGTTAGGATTGCGCCTGATTTGAGATTTCATGACCAGGAGAGTGGCTTGTTTACCCTAGTATCCTGATTCGCTGCTTGTCTCCTTAGGTTGTTAGACAAAATCTCAACCCAGAGTTCTACTTAGTTCATTGACTTCACTCTCCTCACAAGCCCATCTTCATTTAATTGCTGCAACTCGCCATCTATTTATGTTGTTTGCTTACTCTGCTTCTGCATTTACTTAGTCTCTGTTTTCAAGTTTCTGCTTCATTGCTGTTTTTAACTTAGTCATATTTATGCTTGTTTTCTCTGGTTGCTTTCATTTTGCATTTTGAGTTAATTGTGATAGATTTACTCTAACCCTCTGTTTTCATTGATTTTGGCTTGAACTAGTTAGTCATTCACACCCAAAGTGTTAACATCACGTTTTGGTTTGACAACCTTATATACTATAAGGATTTGATAACTTGACCCCAAAAAATCTTGTTATCAGTAGTCTTAGGCGGATACACATGATCCTATCGATTGGCAACATTGGTGCTTCGGTAAGAGAGGTTGTTATTCTACTTGTAGTTGTTCCATTGCCTTTGTCCACATTCATTCTACATGAAACTAATCTCAGCAACCATTTCCTCCTCCCCTTCTTGAACCTGTTCTTCTTCCACGAGGTTGACCTGTTTGTGATGAACCATTAGCAGGTCGTCCAACTTGTCATGTAGAGTCCGATTCACCTGAGCCTCTCTCAGTATAATCATAATCCTCTCCATATTTGCCATCAGCAAGTGCCAGATTCTTAATCAAAGCTCTACCTTCTTCTACCTCTTGGTTCAAGAAGTTACCATGACTTACAGTATCTAGCAACATTCTGATCTTTGGACGAACTCCAGGGTAGAATTGGCTAAGTATGGTCTCATTAAAAAGACCATGATGTGGGTATTGAGATTGATAAGTCTTATATCTCTCCCATGCCCCAGCTAACGATTCAGTCCCAGATTGAGCAAAACTCAAAATAGCATTCCTTAACTTTGTAGTTCTTGAGTTGGAGAAGAACTTAGCAAGAAAGACTCGTTTGCAATCAGCCCATGTAGTGATGGTTTCCTAAGCTAGATGCTACTCCCATATATGTGCTCTGTCCCCAACTGAGAAGGTAAATAAGCGCAGCTTCAAAGCATCTTCAAGCACTCCATTAATCCTTGTCAAACCACACAACCTCTCAAATTCATAAAGATGATCCAATGGATGTTTCGAAGGTAACTCATGGAATTTGTTACCTTGGATCATAGTAATCATACCACTCTTAATCTCAAAGTTGTTATTCAGTATTGTTGGAGGTTGAATACCATGTCTATGAGTGTGGATGCTAGGTGCATCTCCAGCTCCAATGGGTCGAGGTCTACGAACTTGAGGTGCAGGTGGTGGGAAGATTGATGTTGGTGGGTTGTCGGTATTGGTAGAGCCATCTGGTGTTACGTTATCATTCATCTCGACTTGCTCTATTTCTTCAATCTGATTACCAGCCCGCTGTTCTCTCAATTCACGTGGAAGCATGTGAATATTATGGATGTACCCTAGCAGATTCTGATCACCCTATGGCCTAGTATTTATGTACCCAGAAAATCAACCCAGATAAGCACGACTCGCTATAGTGTTAGCGAGCTGTACTAGCGAGTTCTTCATGTGATAACAGAATTTTTGTCCTTTTAAGTTATCAAATCCTCATAGTATTTGAGGTATCTAACCAATTAGGAAGCAGTTTAACAATCAATAATGCAACTAGTCATTATATCAAGCCAATTATCAGATATGTGATTTGAAACTCAAAACGAACAACAATCATAAAAGCAGAGTATAATACTAAGAATAGAGCAATACAAAATAGAGAAATAGTAAGGAAATAGAGCAAGATGACAAATGCAAATAAAGATGAAAGAAGGGTTTATGAGGAGATAAAGGTCATTGATTTCAGTGGAATCATGGTTCTCTACTCTTACCCAGCAACCTAACATGGAGATGTTGAGCTATAGAATCTGTAAATTAATCATTCAAATCATTCTCATGGATAATGAATCCTCAATCTGAGATTGACTAAAACCAAGTCTCTTCGTGATCAAAACCTAATTGGCATTAAGAATGGACTATAACAAGCAAACTAAACACTCTAAACATCAATCTCTTGAGAAAGAGCAGTCAATTCTAGACTAGAACTTAACTTGGCATTTTAACAAACACTTGGTGGGCGTTTGGTGCCTTGAGTTCATGTCTCAAGTGATCAGGTTGAAACAAGCATTAAACACATCTAATCTACCAAAATCTGAGCAATACTAACCTAGATAAGAGAGATTACCATGATCCAACCTAGATTTAACCCATCTCCTCACTAACCCTAAAGAGATCTACTCACTAATCATAGCAAATACATTAAACCCATAATTTAGAGATGAAGACATGAATAGATTTAGCATGAAAAACTAAGCAAACTTCAATAAATAGCAATAAACAACAACTTAATACATATTCCAAGATCTCACTCTAAAGAAGCAATAAATCTAAGAACAAGAGGCAAAGTGGTTGTTTTGATGCTACTAAAAAGAGTAAAAACAAGGATGATTGTTTTTGGGGGCTGATGAGAGAGCATTTGCATACTTAAGAACAATCAATTACATTTATAAATCAACAAATGCTCAAACAATCATGTCATTGTAAAGCATTTGAGGTTTGAACCCAAGAGAATCTAGAATCAACACACTAGGACTATAAGAACTTTGATCTAAGCTATAGCAATAGGTGAGGTGATTTGGAACTAAAGACTACTAACAATAAAGCAAAGCAAACCAAATCAAGCAAGAAACAAGAACAAACACAAAAGTACAAAAAAGACTAACAACCTAAACAAGAACAAAATATGTGTGCATCAAATGCAAAAGGGGACAAAACAATTTTATTATCTTTGTTAAAAGTTAAAAGTCAACTGCAATAGCTAAAGTTTCAAAAGTTGTTGAAATTAAAAATAATTCTATATTATTAGAGATAGTAATAGGTAAATGATAAACAATTCTAACACTATACCAGCTCAAATTTAGTGGTCACCACTCCCAAATCTTCACATAATGAACTCAAATAATAATAGTAATTATCTTGAAAATTTAAATCAACAATTAACAAAAAAAGTTAACTAGTATTTGGATAATTATCAAATAAAACAATAGTTATTTGACAAATAATTTGTTAGATATTAAAAATTGTAATATATATAATACTTTTGTATCATAGTTATGCATTATACTACCAACCGTAAACAAGAACATCAAATATATTATCATATATATTCATATATGATAATCATATAGTTATGCATATTAGCTATTAATACAATAGTTAACTGCTAAAAATTTTCATTATATCGGATAATAAAGGGAAAATTTGTTAGTTGGATGAATTTTTTTTACCATTCCATTGATTTTTTGGTTGCAAGAAAACAATTAACCAGTTGTTGGAAAACCTCGAAAGTCCACTTTCCATATCTGATTTTGAAGTAAAACGAATTAGCGAATTGACTTACAGTCTAGCGCGATGTTTCTCGTCTACTTTCCACTTAAGTTAAGTTGAGGACGTGATCTGCGAGTCTTTTAGCTTCAATTTAATTTTTCCACTTTTAACTATATATTATAATATTTAATAAATATAAATAGTTATTGTATATTTTCTAAATAATATATTAGGGATTTTGTGACTGTTTGAAAATAAGATAGTTTCTTAAATTATTATTATATATATATATATATATATTGGTGTTGTTCTATCTCGTGAGAGATGGAATATTGTTTAAGTAGTAGAAGTTAGAAAAATATTTAAAAGATGCAAAGAAAAGTCTCTTAAAGTATTGGCATGGAATATATCGAAGTACGGGTTGTTGCTTCCATGAATAGACTACTGACATGGAATGTATCGATCTATTGGATGTTGCTTCCATGAAGAGACTGTTGACTTGGAATGAATCAAGCTTCGGCTGTCATTTCAATGAATAGATTTTTGCCATGAAATGTATCGAGGTACGGGCTGTCGCTCCCATAGCAAATAGATTGTTGAACAATAGTGGAATGCCATCAAAATAGGATGTTTGAGCCAATGAGTGCAAAGTTGGCTGCTACGGCAGACTACATGTTTGATACAGCTTGTTGAAAAACACGAGTTGTATATGCTTGCTTTCTATGGATAGGACATACTTGCTTTAATTACCCTATAGCTTTAAGCCTTAGTGGGCAGAAGTGATCTCCACAATGAGTAATTCATTACTCATCCCTCTTTATTTTCCCTTTTCCAAGAATTTTGAACAAGATTTTTGGTGTTGATCGATTTCTCAGAAAAGGTATTACTGGCAAGGCAGAAAATATCATCTTATCTCAAGTTCGGGAGCGGGATGATGCAATTGGTATCAGAGCTTGGGTGAAGACCACTCCGGTTCTGACCCAGAGGGTCGAGATTTTCAAAAATTTTAAAGAAAATGGTTTTAGAAGAATTTTGAAAGCTAATTTTGTGAAAAGTTGTTTCTAAATGTTTTAAAGATTTTAATGATTATTTGATATTGAAATATTTCTTGTGTACATTGATTGTTTGCTGTTAGTGTTTTTGTTAAGTTTGTTTAGCCGAGAAGTTCAGTTTTAAGTGTGTGTTAGTTGTGGTGCAAGAAGTGGTTGAAGTGTTTGTTGGAGGTGGAAGTAAGTTTGCTCAATTGGATATCGAACTCTCAATAAAGAATTCAAGGATGAATTCCATTTAAGTGGGGATAATTATGAGACCCGACCCATTAGGCCCAAGAGTTAAATAAAATCTCAGGTATATGTGTATATATATACACATATAAAGTTGCAGAAGATCCCTCGAAAACCCTAATGAGAGGAAATCATAGAAATCGTCTGATATTATGAAGTGAAAGATAATGGTAAAGCAGAGGACAAAAAAGACTCAGAATGTAATGAAATTTAGTGTGTGTGTTCCTAACCCAATGGTCTAGTCGTAGTTGTAAACGGAATTGAATTCAGAGTTCTGTATCAAAAGTTATGGTGGTTTCCCTAAGAATAAAATCTGAAGATCGAATTCGCGATCACCTATATTGAGAAGCAGTTTCGCGAGCAAGAAAACAATCAACCTGTTTTTGGAAAACCCCAAGAGTCTACTTTCCAGATTTGGTGTGCAATCTGATTTTGAAGTTAAAATGAATCAGTGAATTGACTTACAGTCTAGTGCAATGTTTTTCATCTATTTTCCTTTTAGGTCAAGGTGAGGATGTGATCTGTGAGTCTTTTAGTTTCAGTTTAATTTTTGCACATTTATCTATTTATTAAATATAAAAAGTTATTATATATTTTATAAATAATATATTAGGGTTTTGTGACTGTTTTGAAATAAGATAGTTGCTTAAATTATAAATATATATATATATATATATATATCTATATATATTGGTGTTCTTCTATCTTGTGAGATGGAATATTGTTTGGGTAGTTGAAAGTTAGAAAAATATTTAAAACATGTAAAGAAATGGAATGTATCGAGCTACGGGTTGTCGCTTCTATGAATAGACTGCTGACACAGAATGTATCGAGCTAAGGGTCGTTGCTTCCATGAAGAGATTGTTGACATGGAATGAATTGAGCTTCGGGCTGTCGCTTCCATGAATTGATTTTGTCATGGAATGTATCGAGGTACGGGCTGTCGCTTCCATGGCAAGTAAATTGATGAACTATAGTGGCTCTTAAGCCATTAAAATAGGATGTTTAAGCCAATGAGTGCAAAGTTGGCTGCTATGAATAACACCTTGTCCCCCAAGTTCGGGAGAGGGGTATTACATTTGGTATCAGAACCTGGGTGAAGGTCACTTCGATTCTGACCCAGAGAGTCAAATTTTTAAATGTTTTTAAGAAAATGGTTCTAGAAGAAATTTTCAAAGCTAGTTTTGTGAAAAGTTATTTCTAAATGTTTTGAAAATAAAAGATTTTAGTGATTGGCATGAATGTATCGAGGTACGATTTGTCACTTCCATGAATAGACTACTGATGTGGAATGTATCGAGCTACGACTATCGCTTCCATGAAGAGATTGTTGACATGGAATGAATCGAGTTTTCGTTGTTGTTTTCATAAACATATTTTTGTCATAAAATGTATCGAGGTACGGGCCGTTGCTTACATAGCAAATAGACTGATGAACTATATTGGCTCTTAAGCCAGCAAATAGGATGTTTGAGCCAATGAGTACAATTGGCTGCTATGGTAGACGACATGTTTGGTATAACTTGTTGAAAAACACGACTCGTATATGCTTGATTTCTATGTATATGATAGACTTGCTTTAATTACCCTAGAGCTTTAAGCCTTTGTGGGTAGAAGTGATCTCCGCACTTAGTAAATCATTATTCACTCCTTTTTATTTTCCATTTTCCATGAGTTTTAAACAAAATTGTTTGTGTCGATTTTTCAGAAAATGTATTTTTGACAAGGCCAAGGAATAACACCTTGTCTCTAAAGTTCGGGAGCGAGGTGTTACAATTGGTATCACAGCCTAGGTGAAGGCCACTCCGGTTCAGAGCCGGAGGGTCAAGCTTTTCAAATGTTGTTATGAAAATGGTTTTAGAAGAAATTTTGAAAGCTAGTTTTTTGAAAAGTTGTTTCTAAATGTTATGAAAAATGAAAAGATTTTAATGATTTTTTTATTTGTGTGCATTCATTGATTATTGTTAGTGTTTTTGTTAAGTTCGTTTAGCCAAAAAGTTCACTTTCAAGTGTGTGTTAGTTTTGGTGCACGAAGTGGTTGAATTGTTTGTTGAAGGTGCAAGTAAGTTTGCTTGATTGGATATTGAACTCTCAGTCAAGAATTCGAGGAAGAATTCTATTTAAGTGGGGGATCATTGTGAGACCTTAGGTATATGTGTATATATACACATATAAGGCTGCAAGAGATCCCTAGAAAATCCTAAAGAAAGGAAATCATAGATGTCATCTGATCTTATGACGTGAAAGATAATGGTAAATAGGAGGACAAAGAAGACTTGGAATGGAATTAAATTTAGTGTGTGCGTGACTAACCCAATGATCTAAGTGTACCCGAAAGCGGAATCGAATTCGGAGTTCTAGATTAAAAGTTATGGTTGTTTTCCTAAGAATAAAACATGGAGATCGAATCCGTGATCACCTATGTTGAGAAGTAGTTTTCCGAGCTAGAAAAAAAATCAACCAATTTTTGGAAAGCCCCGAGAGTCTACTTTCAGTCTACTTTCTAGATTTGTGTGCGATCTGATTTTGAAGTTAAAATGAATCGATGAATCGACTTACAGTCCAGCACGACGTTTCTCATATGTTTTTCTTCCAGGTCAAGGTGTGGACGTGATCTGCGAGTCTTTTAACTTCAGTTTAATTTTGGCACGTTTATCTATTTATTAAAATATCTAATAAATATAAATAGTTATTATATACATTATAAATAATATATTATGGATTTTGTGACTTTTTGAAAATAAGATAGTTGTTTGAATTATTATATATATATATATATATATGTATATTGGTGATGTTCTATTTCATGAGAGATGGAATATTGTTTGAGTCGTTGAAAGTTAGAAAAGTCTTTAAAAGATGTAAAGAAAAGTCTCTTAAAGCGTTAGCATAGAATGTGTCGAGCTATGGGTTGTCGCTTTCATGAATAGACTGCTGACATGGAATGTATCAAGTTACGGGATGTCGCTTCCATAAAGAGATTGTTGACATGGAATGAATCGAGTTTCGGGCTGTCGTTTCCATGAATAGATTTTTGTCATGAAATGTATTGAGGTACGAGCTGTCACTTCCATGGCAAATAGATTGATAAACTATAGTGACTTTTAAGCCATCATAATACGATGTTTGAGCCATTGTGATACATGTAGATGACATGTTTGGTACAACTTGTTGAAAAACACGAGTTGTATATCAATATATGCTTGCTTTCTATGTATAGGATAGACTTATTAGTCAAAAATTGTTTTAAAATTGGGTTTGTATTGTTTTCATTTGTGTTTCGAATTATAAAAGTTTATGATATAATTTAAATTTTTCCTAGCCTATAAAATATAATATATAATTGTTTATAATTATAAAAATTTACCATTATTAAAAATTTAGTAAATAATTTTTTTTTGTGACCGTTGGGAATTTGTGACAACGTGAAGCTTTACGGTTAAGCGTAATCATAGAAATATCATTTACCTACACCTGATAGAAGAAATCAATAAGGAATCCGTCGAAGACTTACGAGTATCCAACGAATTATGTAGCTAATAATCTTTATTCCATTGATTTAAATTACTTTTTAATACCCAAAAATCTAAGAAATAAATTAAAGAAAGAAGCCGTCGTAGTTGAAGTTTCTATGTGAATTGTATCACCGAAATTAAGGCTTTAAATGGAAGTGTATTAAAAAAAAAAAAAATTTCCCAAAAAACAGTTTGTGAGCTCTTGAAGTTTTTAATAAAATAGTTTTCCTAAAATTCAAATGTGATTTTCTATATATTTTATCATTCAAGCTTTTAGTTTTTTTGTTCTCCTACAAACTAGAAACACTCATTTTTAGGAAACTAACATTGATTTTTCTGAACACAGACTACAAGAAAACACCTAATTTGTAAGGAAATTTTGCAAGGAAAAACTGCCATTGCAAATTTGCTATGGTATTGCAAGGGGTTTGCAAGGCAAACCAATCCATAGCAAATCCCTTGCAAATTTGCAAGGGATTTGCTATGGATTACTTCCCCATCAAATTAGCAAGGCTACTGCAACAGAAAAGTTCCCTAGCAAATTTTGGTGAAAGAAGTTGGGTCACGTTTAAAGTGAGTTGTACCTAACATTTAAAAAATCCCTTCCAAAAGCCTTGCAAAATGATATTCCCTTGCAAATCCCTTGCAAATATCTCTTGCAAAGCTTGCTACGGATTTGCAAGGGATGTGCTAAATCCCTTCCTAATCCCTAGCAATTCCCTAAACCGAGCTTTTTTTTTTAAACCCGTAAGTATTCATATAATCCTAGACAAACTGTATGCCGAAATGAATATTCCGAGACTTACAAGTACTAATAGACTGACAACCAAGAAAATATTTATAATGATGACTCTAACTATAAGTACATATAATTAACAAACATTAACGAAACACATGTAGTTAAGTTAAACAAATGGAAGTTTTAGAGATGTCGTATTTGTTTTCGGTTTTTTATCACTTTTGAGACTCTAAAATTTCACAATCTTTTATTTTTTACATGGATTATAATAGTGTTTCGTATTTACGGGTTTAAGAAAAAGCTCGATTTAGGGAGTTGCAAGGGATTAGCTAGGGATTTAACACATCCCTTGCAAATCCATTGCAATCTTTGCAAAGGATTTAGCACATCCCTTGCTAATCCCTTACAAAGCTTTAGAAATCTGAATATGAGACTTAACCCCAAAATCCCTTGCAAATCCGTAGGAAGCTTTGCTAGGGAATTGATAGGGATTTACCATATGCCTTGCTAATCCCTAGCAAAGCTTGCTACGGATTTGCAAGGGATTTAGGGGTTAAGTCTCATATTCGGATTTCTAAAGTTTTGCAAGGGATTAGCAAGGGATGTACTAAATCTCTTGCAAAAATTGCAACGTATTTGTAAGGGATGTGCTAAATCTCTAGCTAATCCCTTGCAACTCCCTAAACCGAACTTTTTCTTAAACCCAAAAGTATTCATATATATAATCCTAGAAAAACTGTATGCCGAAATGAGTATTCCGAGTCTTACAAGTACTAAAAGATAGAAAACCAAGAAAACATTTATAATGATGACTCTAACTATAAGTACATATAATTATCAAACATTAACGAAAACACATGTAGTTAAGTTAATAAAATTGATATTTTAGAGATGTATTTGTTTTCGGTCTTTTATCACTTTTGAGACTCTGAAATTTCATAATCTTTTGAGATTTTTTACATGGATTGTAATAATATTTCGTATTTACGGGTTTAAGAAAAAGTTCGGTTTAGGGAGTTGCAAGGGATTAGCAAGGGATTTAACACATCCCTTGTAAATCCGTTGCAATCTTTGCAAGGGATTAGCAAGAGATTTAGAACATTCCTTGCTAATCCCTTTCAAAGATTGCAACGGATTTGCAAGGGATGTGCTAAATCCCTTGCTAATCCCTTGCAACTCCCTGAAACTCTAATTCCCTTGCAAATCCCTTGCAAACCTAATATACTTAAGATTGAAAAATAAAGGAGCCGTTTTTTACATTCACCACTCACCATCTATTTTCTCTCCTCTCTTTCTTTTCACCCACCGTCCACCGCTGTCTTCCTGCCGGCCGCCGGCCTCCATCTTCCTACTGGACGCTGCATCTCCTCTCCTCTCCTCTCCTCTCCTCTCCTCTCC